>CM035427.1:145283788-145543788 GCA_020310875.1 Ceratopteris richardii | reverse complement strand
TTAGGGTTTTTGATGTTTACACATATACACACATAATACATACACACATGCACACATATACACATGCATACATACATACACATACACACACATCATATATACATACACACATATGCATGTTTTAGGGTTAGGGTTTTAGGATTAGGGTTTTAGGATTAGGGTTTTGTGTTTTTACATATATACACACATGCATACACTGATATACACATATAAACACATAATACATATACACATACACACACACACATACACATACACATACAGACACACACACAAAGACACACACACACAAAGACACACACACATACATACATACATACATACACACACACATATACACACATGCATACATACATACACACATGTAACATATACATACACACATGTGACATATACATACACACATATGCATGTTTTAGGGTTAGGGTTTTAAGATTAGGGTTTTTGGATTTTACTTATATACACACATACATACACATATACATGTTTTAGGTCTAGGTCTTCAGGACTAGAGTTTTAGGGTTTTTACATAGATACACATATGCATACACACACATACACACACACACACACATATATATATATGTATATATATATATATATATATATATATATATATATATATATATATATATATATATATATATATATATATATATATATTCACATACACATATATATACACAAAAATACACACATACACATGTTTTAGGTCTAGGTCATTAGGATTAGGGTTCTAGGGTTTTTAAAAATTCATACAAATATTTACACATATACAAATATACACACATAATACATATACACATGCACATGTATATACATAGGCATACACACATATACATGTGTTCTGGTTGCTGTTTATAAATATCATGTCAATTTGGCTCATTTCTTTGTACATGGTTCGTGATTGATTTCTCCCATGTCTTTTGTATTTGACAGTATGTTTTGCTTTATCAAATCATGTTTCTGTTGCCTGTCATACATGTCACATGTACTCGGGTTTTTCTTGGGCAGAGTGTATTGTCTTTTGCTACACAGCAGCATAGGAATGTTGTTGTAGCAAGAGACAACATACTCTGCCAAAAAAATTTTTGCAGATATGGTCGTCGGTATAGGCGACGGTATAAGCGTCGGTATCCCCAGGCAGATACCGATGCTTATACTGACTATTTTGCCCAGGGGCATACCATGGCTTATACCGTCGCTTATACCGACGCTAATATCGATGCTTATACAGACGCTTATACAGACGCTTATACCGGTGCTTTGATTCCGATGCCTACACCGACCCTTACACCGATGTCGGGGAAAAATTGCACCCGTTCATTTTCCTCGGTAGAAGCCTCGGTATACCCCCGATATGTTGTAGTGAATTCCATCTAGAGGCACTTAATAATGGCAACGTTTAATTGTTTTTGAAAATGAGCATCCACCGTGACTCTCTTTTATCGGTCTATGCTTTCATCATCCATTTAAGTGCAAGTCGATTGCCTAAAAACACAACATCAAGAATGCCCAAGGCCCCTATTTCTATAGGGCCCACACAAATATCCCACGTGATTTTAGGCACCCCCTTTTCGTTAGGGTCCCTTGTCTAGGGGAACTTTCTGCATGCTTGTTACATCTTTAGAAATTCCTTATCATTGGTTCCAACATGCAAGGAAATAGATGATGGAGGATATTAGAAACATGTTGATCACTATTGCTTTCCTGAACACATTTACTTGTTCATTTACTTGTATGTGTTTACTTTTACATGCAAAAATGAGGGCGTTATGGAAAACATGAAATTTCAGCATTGACTTGCCTTTTCTCAACAACATATGATTTCCTGGTTACGTGGTCGAGATATGATACTTGTGATTTCTCTCATTGCCTTTCATTGCCTAATTTTAGCACTGCTGGGTAATTAAACACGCCAATGTAGTAAAAACAATTGAAACAAAATAATAAGCGACGCAAGCAGGGACAAAAAGCAAAAGCGTCAACGCAAAATCAAAAGCAAACTCACGGCATCGAAAAGATTTAAAAGCAAAGCATGCGAAAACAAAAGTAAAGCATCACGGAAAGTTCGCATCCAATCTTCATCGGTATGTGATACAACTTCAGCAAAAGGACCACTGGAGAGCTTGATTGAATAGCGGAGAAAGCAAAGCATCTGCTTTTTCCGTCTGTTACGAACGACCGTAAAAAAGAGAACACGATAAATTTCGCACCTTATTTTTCTGTAGTACGTTTTTTCGGCTCCGGTTGTATTCATAAGCGCCGGAAAGTTTGCGATCAATTTTCTTCTTCAATACACAGAAAACCAGCATGGGTCTTGCCAGCAAGATCAAGAGCAGTGAGGCCGCCAAGCCCTCTCCACCCTCTGCACCTCCTCTTCCCCAGGAGCAGCAGCAGGATTTCTGCCAGGGAGTAGCTCCTTCTCCCGGCTGTGCTGCAGGTGGAGGAGCAGAGGTGTACCCCTCTGCCTCCCATGGCCAAGAATATCCCTACCGCCAGCATGCATATGCTTCACCAGCCCAGGCACAAATAAATGCGCCCTCTCCATATGATGCTTATTCGGCACCAGCTGGTCCTTATCCCTTCGCTCAGCAGCAACAGCGTCCCCATGGCGATGAACGCCATCAACAGCATCCTTACAGTGCTGATTATGCACAGAAACCGCAACAACCACCATACGGAGAAGGATCCTGTACCCCTTATGATGGAGCAGTCCAACAAAATTATCAGCAGGCTCATACACCTTATCAAGGGGGAATGGAGGTGCAAGCAATTTCTCATAGCCAAGAATATCCCTACGGCCAGCATGCGTATGCTTCACCAGCCCAGGCACAACTAAATACGCCCTCTCCATACGCTTATTCGGCACCAGCTGGTTCGTATCCCTTTGCTCAGCCGCAACAGCGCCCCCATGGCAATGAACACCAGCAACACCATCCTTACGGTACTGATTATGCACAGAAGCAGCAACAACCCCCATACGGAGAAGGATCCTGTACCCCTTATGACGGTGCAGTCCAACAAAATTATCAGCAGGTTCATACACCTTATCAAGGGGGAATGGAGGTACAAGCAAATTCTATGCCTCCAACCTCCAATAACATGGACATGCTAGCCAAAAAGTTGCAGCTAATCATACAGACTCATGGATTACAACGTTTCTATGACGCGCAAAGATATCAGATAGCATTAGACAAGATATCGCGCATTGATTTTGCAGAAATCTCTGCACAGTGGAAAATAGGCAAGGAGCTGGCTTACGATCTTGCGCCTCTTGTACTGTATGATATTGTCTTCTACTGTGACGATAGTGGTTCCATGGCCTTTGAAGAGAATGGGGAGCGAATTGAAGACCTCAAATTCATACTGTCCAAGGTTTCTGGAATCGCCACTCTATTTGATGATGACGGCATAACTGTTCGATTCATGAACTCCAATGTGAATGGGGATGGGATCCGCAATCCTGCTGATGTCTCTAAATTGATTTCACAAGTGAGATTCAGTGGAGTTACACCACTTGGAACAAATTTCGAGAGGAAAGTGATCCAGCCATTGGTTCTAGGCCAAGCTCTTAATGTTAATGCATCAATGGCCAAGCCAGTCCTGGCTATTTTAATCACAGACGGAGAACCCTACGGAGAGAAGAAGGATGCCATCGTGCAGGTCATTCGTCGAGCGAAAGATGCATTGGCTAAGTCTCCATATGGCAGTGGTGCGCTCGCTGTACAGATTGCACAAGTTGGGAAGGATGCGAAGACTCAGAAGTTCTTAGAAGCATTGGACAAAGACCCATTTGTGGGTGGTATGATAGATTGCACATCGTACTACGAAATGGAGGAAGAAGAGTTTGCGAGGAAAGGTGTCACATTGACTCCAGAGCTGTGGCTATTGAAGATGTGTGTTGGTGCAATCGATCCCGAATATGATACGCAAGATGATTAAATTCCTTATTAGCATTCATAATAAGAGTATTATATACACTTGCGATGTAGATGAGTATTAGGCTGCACTCAGAATAAGAGTCTTATATACGTTCGTATTGTAGATGATTATTAGGTTGCACTCTTTTATGGTGGATGAATCTCGCCCGTTTGTTAGGATTCAGAATAAAAGTATTATGTACACTGTTAGTCAATTAATTCGCATTTATATGTATGGAAAATGTTGAGAGCTGTCGAAAGCATGTGTTCCACGTGATTCATGAGCTTAATGTAGCTGCATAACTAATGATTTCTAATCCACCGCTGGGAAGCGAAGATGGATGACATTTTCATGGTTTCTGTTAGCTGTAAGTTCTGTTTGGGCATTGCAAGTATGTGGGAGAAGGTGCTCGGAAAGTTGTTCTTGTTTAAGTGTTTGAGTGTTTGGGAGAAGGTGCTAAATTAAAGTTTTTCTTGTTTGAGTGTGGAAGTCAACAACATGTGTGGACCCCTCTGAATGGAAGCCTCTTTCAGTCAATTAAATTCACTTAGTTTTCTTACATGATTTCTCTTAGGGATCCATCCCAAAGGGGGGGGGGGGGTATATGGATGTTTCCTCCCTTATAGTGTGCAACCAAAGCTAAGCAACAAAAGATAAGGGCACCAAGGTCTTTTTTTCCTTGTTTAGAGTTTTGCATTTGGTGATTTCCCTATCTAAGATTGATATCATCAAAACAAAAGAGGAGAAGATAATATGACTTATTGGCTAGTTTTTTGGGACTTGCCCTTGAATCAAATCCTCTAGAATCTATAGCTCAAGAACGAGTGGGTTCCAAGGGGAATCATAGCGACAGAGTGCCAATTTTTTCCCATTAATCACATTCTTCTTGCGATAATTCTTATTTAAATGCTCCTTATAACAATGATATATATTTAGTTAGATAAATGCTTGGTGCGATGTAATTTCTTTTGAAAGATTCTTATGTTGTTCTCATAACACAAAGTGAAACCAAACTGAAATGATTGACTTTTCAAATGATAATAACTTACAGAGCAAGTGTCATTCTGTTCATTTAAAATCTATGTGTAGAGGAGACACTACAAGGAATATGGGCGTATAGCGACAGTTAAAACGACATAATTTTGTCGCTATAAAATTGCAACATGCGTCGTAATTAGCATCATGCGCGGACCGTCGATTATGACGGTTTTTGCGACTTGTGACGCGACAGGATTGCGACGCTCCCATACAACGTCCCTAAAACGACACTATTTAAAAGCATCGCATAAGCGACGCTTTTCTGCGTCACATAGGCGACGATGCTTGCCGTCGCATAAGCGACGCTAAAAGATGTCGCTTATACAATGATGAATAGCATCGCTTACACGACGGTCTGTTGACGGACAAAAATTAAAACGTTGGAGGCTCTGCGATCGGCATTTTCACGCATCCGATCAAAGAGCTCTCCAACGTTCGCAATTGCGCTACGCTTACGAGCTAAAGCAAGTATATGCAGAATTGTTGTTTTGCCTAAACTCTCTCTTATTGTCTTCCTCTGTCTCTGTTTCTCTCTTTCTACATCTTTCTCTCTTTGTTCTCTCTCTCTCTCTCTAGATCTCGCTCTCTCTCTCTCTCTCTTTATCTCTCTCTCTCTCTCTCTCTCTCTCTCTCTCTCTCTCTCTCTCTTTTCTTTCTCTCTTTATTGCAGGTTATTCAAGAAGCTAACCAAGCAAAAAGTATGGCTAACAATTGTAAGTACAATTTCTATTCTTTGTAGATCATTTGAATTGTGTTATTTTCATTACATAGCATACTCACAGTTATTGATATGCACTTATACACTTATACATGATGAAGATGCACTTTCACACATATACATATATACACATGCACATACACACACATATATACACATAGATACATGTGCACATACACTTAGACATACACACATATACACATGCATATGCACAAAGATTCCTACAACCACATAAAAAGACTTACATGCATGCATTATTGCATATATATATATATATATATATATATATATATATATATATATATATATATATATATATATATATATATATATATATATATATATATATATATATATATATATATATACACACACACACATACACACATTAACATATATGCAAATACATGTATATGCACATCCACATGCATGCGCATTCACATGCATGCAGATGGATGCAAATGGAAATGCATCCACATACACATGCATGTTTCATACATATACACATGCATATACATATACACATATACATATACATATACACACATATACATATACATGCATATACATATACACACACATACATATACATGCATATACATATACACACACATACACAAGAACATGCACATACTCATACACACATATACACTTATACATGCACATGTACACACACATACACATGCACATACATACATATACACACACATACATATACTCTTAGGTACACACATATGAATGAATTATATAATTAAAGTATTAAAACACATATACACATGCACACACACATGCATATACCTACATATACACATATACATGCACATACACACATACACATAGAGTTATACATATACATGCATATACATATACACACACATACACAAGAACATGCACATATTGATACACACATATACACTTATACATGCACATGCACATACATATACACACACATGCACATGCACATACATACATATACACACATATATATACACTTAGGTACACACATATGAATGTATTATATAATTAAAGTATTAAAACACATATGCACATGCACACACACATGCACATACCTACATATACACATACATGCACATACACACACATACACATAGAGTTAACATATACATGCATATACATATACACACACATACACATGCACATGCACATACTCATACACACATATACACTTATACATGCACATGCACATACATACATATACACACACATACACATGCACATACATACATATACACACACATACATATACACTTAAGTACACACATATGAATGAATTATATAATTAAAGTATTAAAACACATATACACATGCACACACATGCACATACCTACATATACACATATACATGCACATACACACATATACACATAGAGTTATATGTATGTATGCATATACATATACACATACGTACATACACATGCATATGCACATACTCATACACACATATACATTTATACATGCACATGCACATACATACATATACACACACATACACATGAACATACATACATATACACACACATACATAATTAAAGTATTAAAACACATGCTTAATATAAACAATAATAACAATCAATAGAACAAAACTCTTCATTACTTAATACCATACACACAATTCAAAACATAAGTGAAATGAAAAATATATAGATAATATATATATATATATATATATATATATATATATATATATATATATATATATATATATATATATATATATATATATATATATATATATATATATATATATATATATATATCAATGTAACTACATATAATCCAATGTCATAATCAACTAAAATCCTAATCATCATCATCATGATCATCATCATCAACAATATCATGATCATTCTGATCTTCCTCATCCTCATCGTCATGATCACCGTGTGACGATCGAGATCGTCCCTCTTGTGTCTGTCTCTCCACCTCATCCATATTTGTCTCTCCATAATACTCTTGTATGACATATAACAAACATAAATAAATAAAATAATTAAACCATTCATAAAAACAAAATAATTATATAAAATGTAAAAATACTCACAAAGGCATCACAATGATCTTGCATATACTCGCCCAAACGCCGATATCCAAAATGTGTAGCATACTTGATCTCATGTTTCGTAGGATATCGGCCATAATCCTTCCGCTGCAATGAAACAAGTAAAAAACATTAGTTGCTTGCATTTTAACTAAAATAAAAAATATACTCACAATAACACATATACTTACAAACGTAGCTACAAAACCATTATGGCCCATTTGGCCTAGGTGCGATGTGTGGCCCGACTTTACTCTCTTCTTTGCAGCA
The DNA here is from genome assembly GCA_020310875.1 of Ceratopteris richardii. Lineage (NCBI taxonomy): Eukaryota > Viridiplantae > Streptophyta > Polypodiopsida > Polypodiales > Pteridaceae > Ceratopteris > Ceratopteris richardii. Next base: position 145,535,779 of record CM035427.1, on the reverse strand, counting down.
ACTTGTTTATTCAAGAAAAAAAATACATAAATTAAATGTAAAAAATTACTAAAATATATAAAAATTATAAATATAAACTATTAATTTGTGTACCTTCTGCTGAGGAAATGACTCCTGAAGATGTGGCTGTCTACGAAAAAACTGCCACGTCTCAGGTGGTATGTTAGCTTGCCTCTTATTTTTTTCAACCATACAATATCTCCTGTAAATTTAATTTCAAACACAAAAAAAAATCAGAATACATACACATATATACACACACATACACATACACATACCCACATACACATATACATGCAAACATATACGCATGCATATATGTATACATATACACATATACATACATATAACATAAACACACATATACATATCCACATATATACGTACATACACATGCATGCATATACACTCATTCATACAAAAAAAATGCATTTATCCCACAATAATGTGTAGTTGTGTATATATGAATATGTGTGTATGTGTAAATGTATATATGTGAATATGTGTGTATGTGTAAATATGTATATGTGAATTTTTTATGTATGTAGATAATCAAATTATTAATATCAAATACCATTATTTGTAGATTCTGATCAATCAAATGGAACTCCACCACCGTCTCCTCATCGTGCAACGACTTTATACTGTAAGTATATGAAATATTTAATTTTGAATATATTTTGATGGATAAATAACTTATATTTTTTTTTATGTTTCTTATTATGTGTAGATTCTAATCAATCAGAGGGTACTCCACCACCTCCTACCCATGCAACGACTTCACATGTGTCCTCCGATAGGAATTATGATGAATTTTACTATGAAGAGCATATTATATGTTGGTGTAACTCTTGTTATGGCACGTATCGAAGACCACGATTGGAATGTATTGAACATGAGGCAGAGTATGGTACTTTTGAGCGTGCACCATCACCTAGTCAACGTGATAATGCTTGGGTATGTATTTTCTATATATATTAATGTCATTATTTTATTTTAAAACCATATATAAAATCAAATTATTGCTCATATACAAGAATACTTGCTCGATGATGATGATGATGATGATGATTTTTCTCATAATGTTAATATACCTCGTACATGTCATGGACTTGTTGTTCATCAATTACAAGCAGAGGTTTCTAGAAATCCTCTACCTCTTGGTTTAGAGAATGAAACGGCTGGAGATTATCCATTGCCAGCTCGTGATCGTTCTTTAGTACAAACATATGATAGAAGAAGATATGGAGGATGGAATAGAGGACCACTTCCTTTAGATGGAGAGGTTTTCAACTTTTGGGGTAATCGCTATATGATTGCTCCATCCACTATTACTAATGTTGGTCATGGTCTCTTTATTGTAGAGGATTTGTATGTGCCTCCGAACTCTGAAGTCACTCTTATGTCATTTTGTGGTCCTATATATGGATGGGGAGATTGGCATCGACTTTCACGTTATGTTCAAAGCATGAGTACTTATGGAATATGCTTGAACGCAGCATCCCTTACTAGTAGAAGGATTTTACATGCAAAAAATGAAAGATTATATATTGATGGAAGACCTTACACACATGGAAATATAGCAGGTTTAATAAATAGTAGTCGAGGGTTACATAATAGTTCAAGGACTAATTGCACATTTGAGGAGCCTGAAAATAGTCATGAATCACCATACATGAGTAGAGATGTATCAAGATACATAGTTGTCAATGCTATTACTACATTACATGCTGGTGATGAACTATTAATGAATTATGGATGGCGTAGACCTCCAAGAGCACCTTTTAGCTAGAGAGAATAAAAATTTTCTATCCATATTTATTAAGTTATATACTTAATTTTATATTTGAAGTTTACTTTTTATTCATTTATGGAATACTAATGAGTTTTATTTATATGTGTAGATTCGAATGTATGATGTTGATGATATTCGTCCACAGCATTCACAATTACCAGTAAGACCTCATTTATTAGAAGCTTCCATGAGGAGGCTATGCAAAACTAATCCTGTGCAATATGCAAAGTTGAAAGATCTATATTCAAAAGACGATAAAGTACAAGATTTGTGTGACAATGATGAAGATGATGGCATGGCAAATATTATTGAAGATTGGTATCAAATGACAGTGAGAGCATTGATATTTCTAAAAATGAGAAATATCTTTGAGAGGAATGTCTAAAGCATGTATATGAAGGAAGTCGTTTGACACGACTAAGTGCGAGCTTACTTATTCTCAACCTTCAAAATCGTTTTGGATGGAGTAATGTATTTGTTGTGACACTATTAAGGTATAATTTTCAATTTTCTATCTATTAATATATATATGCATATATATATATATATATATATATATATATATATATATATATATATATATATATATATATATATGCAAGTTTTTATTCTTACTTTAGATAAGGTAAGAACAAGAACTTGAATTGAATGGAAACTTTTTGTCAGCGCATCTTTTAAAACTATTAATGCATCTTTCAAAATATTCGCGCAAAATTTGATTGTTTGGATGGCAAGATACGATTGTTTGTTTTGGAGCATATGAAGTATGTACCTTCATTGAATGATTTGTTGATTCACACATATGTTCAGTTTGAAAGTGTGAGAAGCAGATTTATAATTGTTATTCAAAGAATTTGGTACTGTTTATAGGCCATACAATGGTGACCTGGATGAATCGCAAGCACAGAGGTTACTCAAGATAGAGCAATCTGATTATAATGGACTAGTGGCAGCAGGATTCCTAGGGTATGCAGTAAGCCTCTTGCATGTCATAAACTTGAAGTCCTTTGAATAAGCTGTATAAAAGTGATCCTCTCAAGTCACCACGATTTCCACTTTGTATCCTAAAGTTCAGATGCTCATCATTGACATGCAAGAGGTTTACTACATACCCGAGAAATCCTGCTCTATCTTGAGTAACCTCTGTGCATGCGATTCATCCAGGTCACCATTGTATGGCCTATAAACAGTGCCAAATTCTTTGAATAACAATTGTAATGAAGATGAGACTATATTGATGTCTTACCAAAATGATGGCAATAATGAAAACATATGAGCAGATTAGATAGTAAATTCTACTCTAGTTATCGTTCAATAACTTGAAGCTTCTGAATGGATATCAGATAATAGATTTTTTCATTAACTTGAATAACGATGAATCCTACTAGAGAGATGAAATCATGTTCTTCTAAGTTAGAACATGAAGCTCGGGGGTATGGCTAATTATTTTATATATAGCTTTATCTTCGAGGAGCAAATTTTTATCATGTATGTATGCATATGTATGTATATTCATGTGTATTATATGTATACATACGTTAGTATGCATATATATGTATTTCATGTATATGTATGTGTTTGCATGTGTGTGATATATGTATACATGTGTTAAATATGCATATGTGTATATATGCATATGCATTTATGTAAAATATTCATGTATTCATGTAATATATGCAAGTGTTTATAATTGTGTACATGTATATATGTATATGTGTCTATGTGTATGTGTACGTGTATGTGAGTATGTGCATGTGTCTATGTGTATTCATTATATGTGTGTAACATTGCATGTGTATGTGTGTGTAAAAATATGCATGTATGTGTGTGTATGTATAAATTTGCATGTGTATGTATATGTGTGTAAATGTGCATGTATGATGTATATATGTGTGTATGCGTGTATTTATACCTCTAGTCTCACTCTTTTCTCTCTCTCTCTCATATACATACATACATGCATAAACACACATACTCATATCCACATATATATACATAAAAGCAGTGCATACCGTGCATTATCGCGACGATGAGCCATAAGTGTCCGCATCTCTTTTAGACTCCACTTAAGCGACCATCCTGTCCCAAACTCTGTCTCAAGTGAACTAAGTATACCTCTCATCATGCTCACTACAAGAACAAAAAACATAATGTAAATAAAACATAAGATATTTATTTCAATTTATATGTAAAACTTTTACTTACTTCCACGGTAAGTGGACAAAGCGCAGGTAAGAGTCGCATAGTGCCCGCATTCTTCTCTTGAACTCCAATCCATTCCCTATGTACACAATGTTCCCCTCTCGCTCTATGTCGCACTCTAGTCCTAAGGTGCCTATGCATGTCCTCATAGGCAACTCTGCTCTGCTATCACGATTTGGAGGTGGTATAGGTGTCTTGAAAATAGATAGATAGAAATAAATAAAAATATGTGTTGTAATATCATTAAAAACTTTTATGAAAAAAAAAACATACCTATGAGCAGATAGCTCTCTTCCTGCATGTGGAGCCGCAGAAGAGCCCTCGTCTGGGTAAGCATCTAGATCGTATAATCTAACTCCTCATCAGACATCTCTGAGTAATCTCGCATTATGGCCCCTAGAGTATCAGACGGAACTCTTGCTCTCATAAGACTTTTTATAAGAGTGAGTTTCATCTTTCTCTCTCTACTGGGATCCATAATACCTAACATATAAAACGAAATGGTTAGAAATCAATATATATACGTGTACATATGTAAGTGTGTATGCATTAAGTATGTGTATGTATGCATGTGTGTGTGTATGTATGTGCGTGTATGTGTGTGTATGTGTGTATGCATGTGTATGTGTGTGTATGCATCATTATGTGTATATGTGTCTATGTGTGTATGTGTGTGTATATGTGTGTGTGTATATGTGTGTGTGTATGTATGTGTATATGTGTGTGTGTATGTATGCATGTATGTATGTATGTATGTATGTATGTATGTATGTATATGCATATGCATTATGTATGTATATATATGCATGTATGTGTATGTGTGAGTATGTCTCTCTATGTGTGTGTATGCATATATGTGTGTATGTATGCATACATGTGTGTATGTGTGTATGTGTGTATGTGTGTATGCATGTGTATGTGTGTGTATGCATCATTATGTGTGTAAGTGGCTATGTGTGTTTGTGTGTGTATATGTGTGTGTGTGTCTATGTGTATGTGTGTGTGTGTCTATGAGTGTGTATGTGTTTATGTGTATGTATATATCTATGTGTGTGTATGTGTCTATGTGTGTATGTGTATGCATGTATGTATGCATATGTGTGTGTATGCATGTGTATGTGTGTATGCATCATTATGTGTGTATGTGTGTATGTGTGTATGTGTCTAATGTGTGTATGTGTGTATGTATATGTGTGTGTTGTCTATGTGTATGTGTATGTGTGTCTATGAGTGTGTATGTGTTTATGTATATGTATGTATCTATGTGTGTGTGTATGTGTCTATGTGTGTATGTGTATGCATGTATGTATGCATATGTGTGTGTATGCATATGTATGTGTGTGTATGCATCATTATGTGTGTATGTTTCTATGTATGTATGTTTGTGTGTGTGTGTATATGTGTGTGTGTATGTGTATGTGTCTATGTGTATGTGTCCCTATGCATCTATGAGTGTGTATGTGTCTATGTGTGTGTATGTGTATATGTGTGTGTATGTGTCTATGTGTCTATGTGTCTATGTGTATGCATGTACGTATGCATATGTGTGTATGTGTGTGTATGCATTATGTATGCATATGTGTGTGTATGCATTATGTATGTGTATGTATGCATGTATGTATGTATGCATATGCATATGCATTATGTATGTATATATATGCATGTATGTGTATGTGTGAGTATGTCTCTCTATGTGTGTGTATGCATATATGTGTGTATGTATGCATATATGTGTGTATATGTGTATGTGTGTATATGTGTTTGTATGTGTGTATGCATGTGTATGTGTGTGTATCCATTCTTATGTGTGTATGTGTCTAAGTGTGTTTGTGTGTGTGTATATATATGTGTGTGTGTCTATGTGTATGTGTGTGTGTCTATGAGTGCGTATGTGTTTATGTGTATGTATTCATCTATGTGTGTGTATGTGTCTATGTGTGTATGTGTATGCATGTATGTATGCATGTGTATGTGTGTATGCATCATTATGTGTGTATGTGTCTATGTGTGTATGTGTGTGTGTATATGTGTGTGTGTGTCTATGTGTATGTGTGTGTGTCTATGAGTGTGTATGTGTTTATGTGTATGTATGTATCTATGTGTGTGTATGTGTCTATGTGTGTATGTGCATGCATGTATGTATGCATATGTGTGTGTTTGCATATGTATGTGTGTGTATGCATCATTATGTGTGTATGTGTCTGTGTGTGTATATGTGTGTGTGTATGTGTATGTGTCTATGTTATGTGTCGCTATGCGTCTATGAGTGTGTATGTGTTTATGTGTGTGTATGTGTCTGTGTGTGTGCATGTATGTATGCATATGTGTGTATGTGTGTGTATGCATTATGTATGCATATGTGTGTGTATGCATTATGTATGTGTATGTAAGCATGTGCATTATGTATGCATGTAAGTATGTATGTATGCATATGCATATGCATTATGTATGCATATGCATATGCATTATGTATGCATATGCATATGCATTATGTATGCATATGTGTGTATGTGTGTGTATGCATTATGTATGCATATGTGTTTATGCATTATGTATGTGTATGTAATCGTGTGCATTATGTATGCATGTAAGTATGTATGTATACATATGCATATGCAATATGTATGCATGTATGTGTATATGTGTGTATGTCTCTCTATGTGTGTGTATGCATATATGTGTGTGAATGTGTGTGTACATGTGTCTGTATGTGTGTATGCATGGGTATGCATCATTATGTGTGTATGTGTGTGTATATGTGTGTGTATGTGTGTGTGTCTATGTGTATGTGTGTATATCTATGAGTATGTATGTGTTTATGTGTGTGTATGTGTCTATGTGTGTATGTGTCTGTGTGTGTGTATGTATCTATGCATGTGCATTATGTATGCATGTAAGTATGTATGTACATTGTATGCATATGCATATGCATTATGTATGCATATGTATGCATGTATGTGTTTATGTGTGTATGTCTCTCTATGTGTGTGTATGCATATATGTGTGTGTATGTGTGTGTATATGTGTCTGTATGTGTGTATGCATGTGTATGTGTGTGTATGCATGTGTATGTGTGTATGTGTGTATGTGTCTATGTGTGCATGTGTGTGTATATGTGTGTGTATGTGTGTGTGTCTATGTGTATGTGTGTGTATCTATGAGTGTGTATGTGTTTATGTGTGTATGTGTGTATGTGTGTATGTGTCTATGTGTGTGTATGTGTCTATGTGTGTATGTGTATGCATGTATGTATGCATATGTATGTGTATGCATGTGTATGTGTGTGTATGCATCATTATGTGTGTATGTGTTTGTGTATATGTGTGTGTGTCTATGTGTATGTGTCACTACGCGTCTATGAGTGTGTATGTGTTTATGTGTGTGTATGTGTCTATGTGTGTGTATGTGTCTATGTGTGTATGTGTCTATGTGTGTATGTGTATGCATGTATGTATGCATAGGTTTGTGTATGTGTGTGTATGCATTATGTATGCATATGCATTATGTATGTGTATGTATGCATATGCATTATGTATGCATATGTATGCATGTATGTGTATGTGTGTGTATGTCTCTCTATGTGTGTGTGTATGCATATATGTGTGTGTATGTGTGTATGTGTGTGTGTATATGTGTGTCTATGTGTGTATGCATGTGTATGTGTGTGAATGCATCATTATGTGTGTATGTGTCTATGTGTGTATGTGTGTGTGTATATGTGTGTGTATGTGTGTGCACGTCTATGTGTATGTGTGTGTGTCTATAAATGTGTATGTTTGGATGTGTGTGTGTATGAATGTGTGTCTATGAGTGTGTATGTTTGGATGTGTGTGTGTATATGTGTGTATGCATGTGTATGTGTGTGAATGCATCATTATGTGTGTCTATGAGTGTGTATGTTTGGATGTGTGTGTGTGTGTATATGTGTGTCTATGTGTGTATGCATGTGTATGTGTGTGAATGCATCATTATGTGTGTATGTGTCTATGTGTGTATGTGTGTGTGTATATGTGTGTATTTGTGTGCACGTCTATGTGTATGTCTATGTGTGTATGTGTTTATGTGTGTGTATGTGTCTATGTGTGTATGTGTATGCATGTATGTATGCATATGTGTGTATATGTGTGTGTATGCATTATGTATGCATATGTGTGTGTATGCATTATGTATGTGTATGTATGCATGTGCATTATGTATGCATATGCATTATGTATGTGTATGTATGCATGTGAATTATGCATGCATATGTGTGTGTATGCATGTAAGTATGTATGTATGTATGCATATGCATATGCATTATGTATGCATATGTGTGTGTATGCATGTAAGTATGTATGGATGTAGGCATATGCATATGCATTATGTATGCATGTATGTGTATGTGTATGTGTATGCATGTCTCTCTATGTGTGTGTATGCATATATGTGTGTGTATGTGTGTGTGTGTATGTGTGTGTGTATGTGTGTGTGTGTATGTGTCTATGTATGTGTGTATGTGTGTGTATATGTATGTGTATATGTGTGTGCATGTGTATGCATTATGTGTGCATGTGTGTATGCAACATTATTTGTGTATGTGTGTATATGTGTGTATGTGTGTGTGTGTGTCTATGTGTATGTGTGTGTGTGTGTCTATGTGTGTATATGTGTGTGTATGCATATGTATGTGTGTGTAAGTGTGTGTGTGTTCGCATACCTTGTTGTTGGTAGATGCGGCTCTCTCTGTCTCTTTCTCTCTCTCTCTCGATCGCTCTCTCTCTCTCTCTCTCTCTCTCTCTCTCTCTCTCTCTCTCTCTCTCTCTCGGTCTCTTCTTGTTCGTGTCCAAATCCCGGCACAAATGTGCCGGGAGAAATCAATTTTTTTTTTTACATTTCAGAGTGTCGCATATGCGACGCTCTGCATTTTGCCAACGTCGCTAATCCCATCGCTAGTCAGTGACGAGATTTGCCACGCTCTGAATTTAGCGTCGCATAAGCGATGCTAGCATCGCTTATGCGACGGAGGTTGGGGAAAAAAAATATTGAAAACTGTACCGTGGCTTATGCGACGGGAGCGTCGCATAAGCGACGGTACCCGTTTTTTTCCAATTTGGGGGTGTCGCTATGCCCCCCTTTTTCTTGTAGTGAGAATTGCCTTTCCTCACAAAAAGCACTAGTTTGGAAGCAATTTAAACACAAGATGCATGCTTGATATTTAGTGAATGTTTCTTTCCTTTTCTTTTATAGAATACGACATTCTTCATTAAGTTTGGTAACTCTACCCCTCCCCTACTCCAGTATATTAAGTTAGCCATCACACACTAGTTAAAGGACCATATAGATGAGTTGAGGAAGAATGGAGAACATATTTCTGTAACCACTTGGGGAGGAGATAGATACAAATTGTTTTTCCTTTTCCTAATATTTTGATATTTTTTGGTTGTCTAATGAACACGTTTTCTCCATTTGGGGCAGCCTAGGATGCGGTTTCTACCTTCATCTCCCTCTCCTATGACTAGATCCATAATGGTGTGCACAATCTCTGAATACACTCAAGATAGAAGACGGTGATGTCTTTGCTAAGGTCGTGAATCCACGAGGAATATTTCTATATCTCAAAGTAACACAATATACGATGCATGAGTGGTTTAGCGGATGTGCCTTGTACTCTTAAGCAGATGACTAGCGTTCAAGTCCCACCTCAGGCTCGATACCTCAAAGTTCCCCAAGATGGGTGCCTCTACCTTACGAGGTCGGGTGTGTGCATCTTTCGAATTCATTGTACTCTCAAATATATATATATATATATATATATATATATATATATATATATATATATATATATATATATATATATATATATATATATATATATATATATATATATATATATATATACACGGTGCATGAGGTAGTTCATTTTTCTTTGGACAACTTAAGGGGGGCAAGAGTACACGGAAATGGGACAAGCTAGTAGAGAACTTGCCAGCAAATCATGATATTGGGGATGCATTGGTGCTATGGCACCAAGAATTTGATTTCGTAAGGCCCATAAGCATACGATTCCATCCGGAACCATGTTACACGGTATGAGTATAGCGTGGAGCACAATTATAGAATGGGCGTGAAGGAATGGGTCTTAGATCACCTGATACCTACACAAGAAAGTTGGAAGAAATACCATATCTTTCATGGTTCTTAGACAATCACTTGTATCATCAATCATAACTTCGAACTTGATGATGTCTTTTAACTCGCTTTTGATCTTGTTGGAATGCAATTATTCCTCAAGAAGAAAAGAGTGGCCATGCCCAAGAAAGCAATTTCCAACACCTCATCACGAGCAACAAGAGTGACTTTAATCATTACCTAGTCTAACATACAAACACCCAATTTTTTTGTATAATACTCCATTTTGTGCAAGCCGAAGAGTCTTCGAGCTTGAAGAGCTTAAGTAGAATGCACCTACCAATTTTCATAATTTTTGGACATTGATTGATACACCAAAAGTAGCTTGGCAAAACTCTCATATGAATCTGGACTACCATTAAGACCACTCTGCACAAGTGAACTATGTGGTAAGACTTCATCAACAAAAATCAATTGCTCCTTCAAATCTTTGATCTTTGCCAAAAAAATTTCCATAGAATCTCCTTCATTCATATGCTCACTCTCCATTTGTTTTTGGAGGTAAGTAACATGAGCCTCATTTCTTGCCTGGTGCAAAATGGTACATGACTCCCAAGCATCGTTTGCGGTTTTGCAAGAGTGAATGTGAGAGACAATGGCACATTTGATAGACAAAGCTATCAACACATGTGCCTAAGCATTTTTGCCATCCCAACGAAGTTGCTCTACAGTGGGTGTAGCAGGAACCACAACACAAACAGAAACCTGAAGATCATCATCTTCAATGCCATCTACATCACCTTCAATAACTGTATTCGAAGGTGTAGTAGGGCGTTTTTCAATGCCCTGTAAAATATTTCATATTCCTATTGTGAGAAATACATGATGCATCATATATTCCCATAATGGGTAATTGGTAGCATCCAACTTGTCTTCAATAACCATCCTCATTTTTTGCGGTTGGGATCTATGTTTCTCATGATTCTGTCATTCATGGATTTGAGTATGACATTTATAGAGTGGGCTATGTGATACATGTTCATCCAAATGCTTCTCGTCATTTGATGGCCCCGAATTCTTCTCTAGGAATTGTGACTAAATTGTCTGATCAGTTGTACAACAAATTACCAAGTGAATGTGAGCTTTCAAGATTGGATTCAAGGATAGCTTCCTATTTTTTAGTGTGGTAGAGATATTAGTGATCATCTAAGTTGGCCCTTGGTGTGTGTTTGGGTGTTCAAGGAGTACCGGAAGTGGAAGATAAACATGCCATATGTGAATCCTTCGCTAGAGAGTTCAAAATTTCACTTGGGATTTTGTGATAATGCTTGATAAGATCTCTTGGTCGAGTCTTAGCTATTGTCTAAGGCTAAAGGGGGCTTTCACTTGATTTGAAGAACAGTCTAGTTTCATCCCTTGAACATTGAGGATTTTCCTTCATCCATCCCACCCTTTACACCTTCTTCTCTCTCTAGCGTCCTCCAATTGAGTTTCTCTGTAGCTTCCTCCAATTGAGTCAAGAGTGAGCTAAACTAAAGTTGTTCTTGTTTGACTGTGGACGTCAATAACATACGTGGATCCCTCTGAATAGCAGCCTCTTTCGGTCAATTAAATTCACTTAGTTTTCTTAGATGATTTCTCTAAGGTATCCATCCCAAGGGGGGGGGGGGGGGGGATATGGATGTTTCCTCGCTTGTAGTGTGCAACCAAAGCTAAGCAACAAAAGATAAGAGTACCAAGGCATTTTTTCCCTTGTTTAGAGTTTTGCCTTTGGTGATTTCCCTATCTAAGATTGATATCATCAAAACAAAAGAGGAGATAAAGATAATATGACTTAGTGGTTAGTTTTTTTGGACTTGCCCTTCAATCAAATCTTTAGAGTCTCGCTCAAGAAGGAGTGGGTTCCAAGGGGAATCATAGTGAGAAAGTGCCAATTTTTTCCCATTAATCACATTCTTCTTGTAAATGAAATAAAAGGGATGGACTTTTAGGCCGCCTCGTTGGATAGGTGCTATGTGTCTCAATACATTACTGACATCGTTGGTACCTCCAATATTTTATCCTACATTGGCGTCGTCGTTTTTTATTACGGCTCCGTTACTGTCACCATCCACTATCAAGGCTTCTTATGCTCCTTGGTTCCACACCAATCCAACTATCTTTACCTTGCATTCACTACATTGTGATTTCAAGAATACATGGTGGGATTCTTTGCATGAGTGATTCTCCCTCCGTCGTTTCTCGATTGAAGCGGTCAAGTCTACTCAAAACATCAAACATAGAACCTTCAAGGATATCCAAACAATACGAAAAAAACGGAGAGAGAAACTCTTCAAAAGGCCTACTTTTCTAAAAATTAAATCGAACAAAGGAAATTTCGCCCTTCAATTGAGGCTTAGCAACATGAAGATTAAGCTTAGGCAAGAAGAAGAAATTACTAGCAAAATATTACAGTGCTTATTTAGTAAATGGTGGGCTACGAAAGCAAACAAACTCCAAAGAAATGTGCAAGCCATTGAGTGAGAACAAAGAGTTATGTCCAATATATTCACCAACGCTAGGATTGAGTCCTCAATGGAGAGACACTCACAACTTAATAGTAAACCACTTTAGAGAGCATCTCATGGTCTCCTCTTTTATGAACATGAGGAGGAGAGAATGTGTGGCTTACATTTCAGGTTTTTGGACCCAAAGAGATCCCTCAAAACATTGTCCAATGGGTAGAAGAACCTTTGTCCAAGAACTTGTCAAATCCATTGGTTCCTCACTAAAAGGGAGCAGTTCTAGCTTTTATCTTGTTGGAGGATTCTTTGGTTGGAAGGGGCTTGAGTATTTGTAGAATAAAAGAGTAGAAGAAGGAGAAAGACACATTGCATCAAAGCTCTCTATTCCTTGATTAAAATATAAGATTACAATGGTTTTTTTGGTAGAATAAAATAAAATACTCACTATTGTAGATCTTTTTAGGACAAAAATTACACATAAGTACATTAAAAAACACCAAGTGCTTGTGTAGTCAACATTTAGGCTGCTTCTTCACGTTGCCTAGTGGCTTGCTCTTGTGCACCGCCTTAAATGCAAGCCTCCAATAAGGTTGAAGTCCTCCTGATCACTTCTACTGTCAACTGGGATAGTACTATGATCACACCTTGGTTGCCTTCTATCTTGAAGGAATTTCGTTTGCACACACAAGAGAAAATAGAATACTCTCTCCATAGTCCTTGGCTCTCCATTTCTCTACACAATCTACACACTTTGCATTCTCTCCACACTTTTCACTCTCTGCACACTTTGCACTCTCTGCACACTTTGTCTCTATGCACACTTTTGCACACACATTGTCTCCTTTCTTATGCCTATCTTCCTTGTCTCTCTATATTTTCTCTCCTTTTCTTACTTGGATTGTGAACTCCTATTTGGACACTTCACATGACTTGGCTTGCATTCAGATGTGTAACTTAGTGGATCTTAGTGTATCTAAGCCTTGGTTGTGCAGCCCACCTTTCCAATCCTTGGTGCACATGTTTCCCCAAGCCTTTCTACTTTGTATAATTTATTTCTCTTAACTTGCTCTAAAATCCTTTCACCAAAATCTTCTCATATCCACTCCAACAATATCTTATGCAGTGACTTTACAGAAAACAAAAATTTTAGTGGGGAGCCACTCAAGGGCTTTTGAAGTTTACGTAACTTCTTCACTTTTGAACTTGATTTCTCAAAATGAATACAAAGGGAGGGCTCCTATAATTTATTCTACCACAAATTTCTATCATGAACTTCCTTTATTATGTCTTTTGTGTCAATCAATTGTCTTGTTGTATCTAAAAGAACCTCCTAAGTAGATACCATTGAAAGTCTCATAGTTGGTTGGGGGTGGGGGGCAAGCTCAGAATGCCAACGCATCTAGAATAGGAGAACATTCAACTTAAGGAATCACCTTCTAAGCAAGCATTAAAAATATATTTAAACACTAAAAGCAAGCATTAAGAATATATTTAAACATGAATTCTTCTTCTAACATTTCTACTTTGTTGATGTGAATAATTATTGATTTTGGGGATTCTTTGTTGTTATCCGCTTCCATGCAAGTTTTTTCGATTCCATCAAGCATTGAATGGGTGATTAGACCCCTCATAGGTAATCTTCTCCACATTTCTTTTGGTGTCTAGTGGTTTTCCGATTATGGCAATGATCTCCTTGATAATGTAGAGATCAATCCGAAGACACAAGTTACACCATGAGAAGAAGTGTTGTTCTTTAAGCTCATCCAAGTCCATATGTAGCTTCAAAAGACCCCATATAACCTTTTCTTGTCCCTTGATAGACCTACATTTTGTTCTCAATGACCCCAAACACCTTCCACCATGTTGGCTTCTAGATGATAATCAAAGGGGAAGGTAGGGAAACTAGGGTGCCCACATCTTCATCCTCTCATGATAGAAAATGGGAGCATATATAAAAACAATGTAAAAGGTTTGAGAACCCCCAAAATTAGAGTTCATCCACCTCTAATGTGTTTCAATGATGGAATCACAAAAAAGGATCACCATCTTTGACTGATTTCCAATATTGCACCATCTTTGACTGATTTCCAATATTGCACCATCTCCCCCATTAGGATGATCTATTGAAAACCATCAAGGGTGCCAGGAGATCCTTTTTAATCTCCTCATGTGGCCTTATTTATCGGTCTTAAATTCTTGAAGAAAAAAACATTTGGGTTTAGGCTCAGGCCACTTGTTTATTATAACTACTATAGAGGAATTCGTGTGACCCCAAACACAAAAAGAAAGGATGATCATTTAAAATTGAAAGAAAAACTGCAATTATGCTTATATTCTTTCATCTAATCATTCTTTCTTGGCCATACTAATGTAATATGGTCTTTAGCCCCTTTTCCCTTTGTTTAGGTCCTTCCACGGAAACAAAATGGACAACTTCATTTCGAACCACTCCCCTTTTGTGCATTTGTGTTTGGGATGGATGATCCTTTTATGGGGCTCTTACTCTTGGTGTTATCCTCTTTATAGGTAAATTATTCATCTTGGAACCTTCCATCCCTTGATTCCTCTATAAGTTCAACTTGACTGAATCCTTTTGGGTAGGTAGTCCATTAGGTTAATTTACTTTTGCAAAGTGATTTCCTCTTTCTCCTTAGCTTCCTCTTTCTCTTGATGTTTTTGTTCGAGTTCGAGGTTTGCGGAAGCACATGAATAGCAGAAGGAAGAAGAAGAAGCTTGGAGCACAACACAATATTGAATATATTACCAAGTGAATGTTGAAAGATAATTCACCATTAGGGTTATAGGCATATATGCAAGGTGGTGGAGAAAAACCTTATAAAAAGGGAAAAAAGTGCCTGGAAGTTCCTAAGTGGGTTCACACACATCACTACCAAACTACATCATATGCCCCCTGGGTGTGATGCGATGAAGAAGGAGTTGGCACTCATGTCTAAGGAAGTGACAAGCTATGTGGGAAGAGATCAATCCACAAAAGGAAGTAAGCCAAAAGCTTTGTGAAAAGCTTCAAACTTCTCCCTAGGTAGAGCCTTTGTGAAAAAGCCTACAATATTATCATGTGTGGGAAAACCTCTCCTTGACATAATGATATTGCACCTCAATTTTTTTTGTGCGAGCATGGGGCACAAGGTTCCTCACAACTCACACTACACTCTGGCTATTAGTAAACATGGCGGTTGTAGAAGAATAACTGACACACAAATCCGCAAAGGCATGTGAGCCACACACACTCAATAGTCGCTATGGAAGCTTCCCTATACTCAACCTTGCAACTAGAAGGGGACATTGCTCAACCAAGATATGCATGAGCTACCAAACATGAAGCAAAACCCACTAGTGAGTACATGAGTGTCATAGCAATGAGCCTAGCCCAAGTTAGAAAAAGCATGTAAATTTGATAGTAATGATCCCTTTTGAAATAAAACAATCTAAGTAGTGGGGTACCACTCAAGTAGTGAAAGATGTGCTTAATTACCTCCCAATACTTGACACCTAGGAAATGCATAAACTTTCTCATCAAAGAGACTAAAAACTGAATATCATGTCAAGTTATCCATAAGTAAATCAAGCCTCCAACGACTTGCTGATAGAGAACAACATCAAATGCATCTCCAGCATCATGAAGACTCAACCATAAACCTGTTTCCATAGAAGTGGAAAATCGTTTGTGATCTTCAAGGCAAACATGCTACACTAATCTAATAATATATTTTGTTTGACACAAAGAAATTCCCCCATCAACTTGCATAGAATGGATTCCCAAATAATGATGCAAATGCCCCAGATCTGACATCTCAAAAGAGGCATGCAAATCATGCCACTACAAGGAATACGGGCGCATAGCGACGGTTAAGGCGACACAATTTCATCGCTATAAAATTGCAAAATGCATCGTAGTGAGCGTCATGCACGAACCGTCGATTAAATGACGATCCAAACGATGTTTTTTTCGATGGGTGGTGTGATGGGGTGTGTGACGCTCACATAGAGCGTCGCTAAAGCGACAGTTTTAAAAAGTGTCACATAAGCGACGCTTTTGCGTCGCATAAACGATGCTAAAAAATGTCGCTTATGTGATGCCAATTCCAGTGGTTCTGTACGACGTGTTACCATCGCTTACAGGACAATCTGTTGACGAAAAAATTAAAACATTGGAGGCTCTTTGATCGGCATTTTCACGCATCTAATCGAAGAGCGCTCCAACGTTCTCAATTGCTCTGCACTTATGAGCTGAAACAAGTATATGGAGAATTGTTGTTTTGCCTAAGCTCTATCTTATTGTCTCTCTTTGTCTCTGTTTCTTTGTTTGTACGTCTTTCTCTCTTTGAATTCTCTCTCTCTCTCTCTCTTTCTCTCTCTCTCTTCTCTCTCTCTCTTTATTGTAGATTATTCAAGAAGCTAACGAAGCAAAAAGTATGGTTAACTATTGTAAGTACAATTTCTATTCTTTGTATATCATTTGAATTGTGTTATTTTCATTAGATAGCATACTCACACTTATTGATTTGCACATATACATTTATACATGATGAAGATGCACGTTCACACATATACACATGCACATACACACACATATATACACACAGATACATGTGCACATACACTTAGACATACACACACATACACATGCATATGCACAAACATTTCTACAACCACATAAAAAGACTTACATGCATGCATTATTGCATATATATATATATATATATATATATATATATATATATATATATATATATATATATATATATATATATATATATATATATATATATATATATATATATATATATATATATATATATATATATATATATACACACACACACATATATATACACACACACACATTAACATATACGTAAATACATGTATATGCACATCCACATGCATGCATATTCACATGCATGCACATCGATGCAAATGGAAATGCATCCACATACACATGCATGTTTCATACATATACACATGTGTATACGTACATTATACACATATACACACATATATACACATATATACACATATATATATTCACATACGTACACACACATATACACATGCACACACACATGCACATACATACATATACACATATGCATGCACATACACACATATACACATAGAGTTACACATATACATGCACATACATATACACACACATACACATGCACATGCACATGCACATACTCATATACACACATATACACTTACACATGCACATGCACATACATACATATATACACACATACACATGCACATACATACATATACACACACATACATATACACTCACGTACACACATATGAATGAATTATATAATTAAAAGTATTAAAACACATACTTAATATAAACAATAATAACAATCAATAGAACAAAACTCTTCATTACTTAATACCATACACACAATTCAAAACATAACTGAAATGAAAAATATATAGATAATATATATATATATATATATATATATATATATATATATATATATATATATATATATATATATATATATATATATATATATATATATATATATATATATATATATATATATATATATATATATATATATATATATACATACATATAATCCAATGTCATAATCAACAATCCTAATCATCATCATCATGATCATCATCATCATCATGATCATCATCAATCATCAGCAGCATCATGATCATCCTGATCATCCTCATCCTCATCATCATGATCACCCTGTGACGATCCAGATCGTCCGTCTTGTGTCTGTCTCTCCACCTCATCCATATCTTCCTCTCCATAATACGCTTGTATTACATATAACAAACATAAATAACTAAAACATTTAAACCATTCATAAAAATAAAATAATTATATAAAATTTAATAATACTCACAAAGGCATCCGGATGATCTTGCATATACTCGCTCAAATGCCGATATCCAAAATGTGTAGCATACGCGATCTCATGTTTCATAGGATATCGGCCATAATCCTTTCGCTGCATTGAAACAAATAAAAAATATTAGTTTCTTGCATTTTAACTAAAATAAAAAATATACTCACAATAACACATATACTTACAAATGTAGCTACAAAACCATGATAGCCCATTTGGCCTAGGTACAATGTGTGGCCCGACTCCACTCTCTTCTTTGCAGCAGCCTGTTTATTTAAGTTAAAAGAAATACATAAATTAAATGTAAAAAATTACTAAAATATATGAATATTATAAATATAAACTATTAATTTTTATACCTTATGCTGAGGAAATGACTCCTGAAGATGTAGCTGTGTACGAAAAAACTACCACATCTCAGGTGGTATGTTAGGTCGCCTCTTATTTTTTTCCACCATACAATATCTCCTGTTAATTTAATCTCAAACAGAAAAAAAATCAGAATACATACACATATATACACACACATACACATACCCACATACACATATACATGCAAACATATACGCATACATATACATACATATAACATAAACACACATATACATATCCACATATATACGTACACACACATGCATGCATATACACTCATTCATACAAAATACATGCATTTATCCCACAATAATGTGCATTTGTGTATATGTGAATATGTGTGTATGTGTAAATGTGTATATGTGAATATATGTGTATGTGTAAATATGTATATGTGAATTTTTGGGTATGTAAATAATCAGATTATTAATATCAAATGCCATTATTTGTAGATTCTGATCAATCAGATGGAACCCCACCACCGTCTCCTCATCGTGCAATGACTATATACTGTAAGTATATCAAACATTTAATTTTAAATATATTTGATGGATACATAGCTTATATATTTTTTTGTTTCTTATTATAATCAGATTTTGATCAATCAGAGGGTACTCCACTACCTCCTACCCATGCAACAACTTCACATGTGTCCTCCGATAGGAATTATGATGAATTTTACTATCAATAGCATATTATATGATGGTGTAACTCTTGTTATGGCATGTATCGAAGACCACGATTAGAATGTATTGAGCATGAGGTAGAGTATGGTACTTTTGAGCGTGCACCATCACCTGGTCAACGTGATAATGCTTGGGTATGTATTTTTATATAAATTAATGTCATTATTTTATTTAAAAACCATATACAAAATCAAATTACTGTTGATATACAAGAATACTTAGTCGATGATGATGGTGATGATAATTTTTCTCATAATGTTAATATACGTCGTACACGTCATGGACTTGTTGTTCATCAATTACAAGCAGAGGTTTCTAGAAATCCTGTACCTCCTGCTTTAGAGACTGAAACGGCTGGAGATTATCCATTGCCAGCTCGTGATCGTTCTCTAGTACAAACATATGATAGAAGAAGATATGGACGATGGAATAGAGGACCACTTCCTTTAGATGGAGAGGTTTTCATCTTTTGGGGTAATCTCTATATGATTGCTCCATCCACTATTACTAATGCTAGTTGTGGTCTCTTTATTGTAGAGGATTTGTATGTGCCTCTGAACTCTGAAGTCACTCTTATGTCATTTTGTGGTCCTATATATGGATGGGGAGATTGGCATCTACTTTCACGTTATGTTCAAAGCATGAGTACTTATGGAATATGATTGAACGTAGCATCCCTTACTAGTAGAAGGATTTTACATGCAGAAAATGAGAGATTATATATTGATGGAAGAGCTTACACACATGGAAATATAGCAGGTTTAATAGATAGTAGTCGAGGGTTACATAATAGTTCAAGGACTAATTGCACTTTGAGGAGCGTGAAAATAGTCATGAATCACCATACATGAGTAGAGATGTATCAAGATACATAGTTGTCAATGCTATTACTACATTACATGCAGGTGATGAACTATTAGTGAACTATGGATGGCATAGGACTCCAAGAGAACCTTTTAGCTAGAGAGAATAAAAAATTTCTATCCATATTTAATAACTCATATATTTAATTTTATGTTTAAAGTTTACTTTTTATTCATTTATGGAATACTAATACTTATATGTGTAGATTCCAATGTATGATGTTGATGATATTCCTCCACACCATTCACATTTGCCAGTAAGACCTCATTTATCAGAAGCTTCTATGAGCAGGCTACGTAAAAGTGATCTTGTGGAATATGCAAGGTTGAAAGATCTATATTCAAAAGAAGATAAAATACAAGATTTGTGTGACAATGATGAAGATGATGGCATGGCAGATTTTATTGAGGATTGGTATCAAAATGACAGTGAGAGCATTGATATTTCTAAAAATGAGAAATATCTTCGAGAGGAATGTCTAAAGCATGTATATGAAGGAAGTCGTTTGACATGACTAAGTGCGAGCTTACTTATTCTCAATCTTCAAAATCATTTTGGATGGAGTAATGTATCTGTTTCAACACTATTAAGGTATAATTTTTAATTTTCTATATATTTATATATATATGCATATATATATATATATATATATATAAATATATATATATATATATGCATATATAAACATACACATAATATACATGAATGTATACACACATATAAACATACACACACATATAAACATGCACACACATATACACACATACACATGTTATGAGAATAAGGTCAAATTATACATACATGTATCGAATGAAGATGTTTTATCCATCTAGCCTTTAAAATTGTCCACCCAACCTTTAGAATCTTCTTGACACCTATGTTTCTCCTATTTTTGATGACCTAATACCTGTGCTGCTAATTCTTTTTAATAAAAATATTAAGTAGCAATTACCAAGGAAGGTATCAAGTCACATGTAAAATGAGAGGAGCAAATTTATCTTAAAGATTTTGAAGGATGGAAAAATAATTTTAAAGGATGGGCGAACAAAAAGTGTCCATTCAATGCAGGTTTTTATTCTTACTTTAGATAAGGTAAGAAAAAGAACTTGAATTGAATGGACACTTTTTGTCCGCCCATCTTTTAAAACTATTAATCCATCTTTCAAAATATTCGCCTCCCATTTTACATATGACTTGATACCTTCCTTGGTAACGGCTATTTAATATCTATAAACAACTTAGCAAGATAGGTAATAGATTGACTATGAAATGGGAAACTGCCAGACGATTCAATGTTCTAGATATGAAAATTTGCAAACCACAATATACAAAAAACAATTAAAAACAAAATCAAATATATATAGCTATAAATGCATACATACATATACATACATATATACACATACATACATACACATACATACATACATACATACACATGTATACACATATACATATACATATATGCATACATATACACATACGTATATATGCATACATATACACCTATAAAACACATATACATACATATATATATATACACATACACATATGTATACGCATGCACATGCATATTCACATCCATATACACATAAGCATATGCATATATAAAATTATATGCATATAGATATGTATATTTATTTATTTACTTTTTTCAATATATCTTTTTTTTATGAACTTATAGGTTATTATCTGAAAAGTTTTTACCAAGTCAGAATATTGTTCCTACCTCACATAATGAAATGAAGAAGATAATCAACAATCTTGGTATAAATTATCAATGTATACATGCATGTCCTAACGATTGTATTTTATATAGAGGTGAATATGCAAACTCTTTGACATGTCCCAAATGTCAATCTCCTCGATATAAGGGCGAAGAAGGTAAAATCCCAAAAAAGGTATTGAGACATTTTCCATTGGCTCCATGGATTAGACATATGTTTCAAAGCCCCGAATTATCAAAGATTTTGACATGGGGACATGATCATAAAAGTACTGATGGAATAATCAGAATTCCTCATGATAGTATCGCTTTTCAGCATATTGATTCTACATGGCCTCAATTTGCACAAAATCCACATAATCTAAAGTTAGGAGTTGCATTAGATGGGGTTAATCCATTCTCGATGAAATCCAGTAAATGGTCAACATGGCCAATGGTAGTCAGAAACTACAATCTTTCGCCATATCTTAGCATTAAAAAGGAACATTTAATGCTTTCACTTTTAATCCTAGGCAAAAGACAAGTTAAAGATATGAATATATATCTTGCTCCTCTCATTGACAATCTCCAAGAGTTATGGAGAGGTATTAATGTCATTGATGTATCAAAAAGCATCAATGAAAGACATATTACGGTTCATGGTATTGTGGCTTGGACTATTCACGACTTTCCGGGATATGGTGTTTGTTCAGGTATTGATGTAATTTTTTTTATTCAATATGCATGTAAATAAATATGATTTAATCTAATTATATTTTTATCGTTTTCATGATGCAAGAATATCTACTAAGGGTTATAAAGCTTGTCCATATTATGGTGATTGGTTGAGATCAATCTATAGTAAGAATATCAACAAAATTATTTATCTTCGACATCGATGATTCTTGCCTGATGATCATCCATTAAGATCTAAAAGAGAAGCGATACATTTTAATGGAAAGCTTGAAACAGGTCAGTGCTCAAAACCTATGACGCCTATGGATTGGTATAAAAAATGGACAGATGGACCTCTGATAGATCCGGAATCGGAAATCTTCAGTGATGATGAAGATAATGAGTATGTGAAGAGAGGTAAAGGAAAATTGGCACTCACAGAGAACATATCAATATGGTATCCTTTGGAGTATTGGAAAGAGTTAAAAGTATGCCATCTTCTTGATCTTATGCATATATTCAAGAATATTGGTTACTCACTATGGAAGCATCTTCTTGGGCTAAAAGATACTATAGCATCAAGTAATGATTTGAAAGATCAAAAATCAAAACCAAAGTTATGGCCAGTTTTTGATAGACATCGACAGGAAACGACTTATGCACCTACTCCTTGGGTACTTACAACAAAAGAGATATAGACTATCAACAGTAGAATTAAATTGATTAAGACTCCTACAAGATATGGAGCATCTTTTCAAAACATGTTTACTATGGATGATAAGAGCTTATCTAGGTTAAAGTCCCATGATTGGCATAACTTTTTGAAACATATTTTACCTTTGGTTATCGATGGATGTACAACGAAAGGAGTACGAGATGTGATCTATCGTCTTGGATCACTTATAAGGTAATTATGATACTTTTATATTAAATATGTATGAATATTGGATATCTTTTATTTTTTAATTAACTTCTTTATAATTTTTTTTAATGATATGTATAGGTGGATTACATCCAAAGAGATTGAAAAAAACTCGATCCCACAAGAAAAACGTGAATGCAAAGAGCTACTATGTTTGATGGAGAAAGAACTTCCTACTTCATTTTTTGATATTTAGGTTCATTTATTAGTCCATCTTGTAGATGAAATAGAGATTGTAGGTGTTGTCAACACTTGATGGATGTTTTGGGTCGAGTGATTTATGGGAATATTAAAAGATTATGTGTGACAAAGAGCGAAACCAGAAGGATCCATGGCAAAGGGTTGGATGCTTGAAGAGTGCATGTATTACGTTAGGGAGTACCTTGAAAGAGTTCATGAAGAAGCTCCACGTGCATGGACCAACGAGTCTTCTTCAAAAATAACAAATGAGGTATTATCAGGTAAGGGAGCTCCATTTTTATTTACATTTCAAGAAAAAAACGATGATTCCTTAGTAAGCATATAATAGTGAATGCATGCAAGCATTCCTTAGTGAGTACGAACAGGAACTTCAAAATCTCCGAAGTAAAAGGCAAAGAAATAAAAGATATAGACGTAATCTCAATAATAATGAGATTATAGATATATCTTCTTTCATGGATTGGCTATATAGTCGTTTGCAACGCGCCAACGCAAATAATGAAGAAATCTCAGATGAGCAGAGAGAGTTAATAATAGGTTGTGAATGAAAGGTGATTTTATTTTAATAATATTTTATTTTTTTCATATATGTTATTAGTTTCTATTTACTAATAGAATTTCTTTTGCAGGCTCGAATGTTCACTAATATGTGGGCTTTTGGACAGCATATTAGAATCAGTGCCATTGATTCTTTACGTAAAACAGAGGATTCTATTATTTTTGCTTCTTTCAAGCAACTATCACGTGCTAGCTCCAAAGACATGAACCTTATAGATGGTGAACTTGGTTACGTAGGAACTATTGTTGGTATCTACGAAATTTCATTTCGTACATTCAAACAGGTAGAAAACAGTTTATATTTTTTATGACAGAGTTAGTTATTTTTAAAGCACCTAATAATGGGTTTTTGTTTTTATATATTTTGATAGGTCATTTTGAAGGTTAACTAGTTTCGATCCGAGTATAAAGGTAGTAATTCCACATTAAGAAAAGAATTATCTGAGTTTTGGGCAATTGATTCTTCCAAGGTAATGTGATCTACTAAAGAACCATATATTCTTCCTTGGCATATTGAACAAGCATTTTTTTATAAAAACCCAGATGCTCACCCTTGGTGGCAAGTCATTCATGTTCAACCTAGAGGTAGGTCATTGTTTGAAAAATTTATTGTTAGAGAGATCGAAGAAAGTCCTCTTGATGATTCAGAATCAGATACTAATACATAAACATCTGAAAGAGAAACTAGAATCATTATACGTGATAATGATACTAATCTTTTTGATGAAGAGGATAATTCTACATGTTGATTCTACTGAGGAGGAAGAGGAATTACCAAAAATCGATATTAATCCATCAATAGATGATGTGAATTATGAGAACACAGATTTAACAATAGAAGAAATAAATGAAATCAATAAGGATAATGAAGATGAGACTATATTGATGTTCTACCATTTATGTGTATGCATGTGTTGTTGTGTTGTGTATGTATGTGTATCTATATGTGCATATGCATGTGTAGTGTGTGTGTGTGTGTATATGCATGTGTATATGTATATATGCATGTAAATATGATTATATGAGTCTATGTGTGTGTACATATGATTATGCATGCGTATGTGTATGTGAGTATGTGTATGTGTCTATGTGTTTCATTATATGTGTGTAATTGCATGCATGTGTATGCGTGTATTTGTACCTCTAGTCTCACTCTTTTATCTCTCTCTCTCTCTCATATACATACATACATACATAAACACACATACTCATATCCACATATATGTACATAAAAGCAATGCGTACCGTGCATTATCGCGACGATGAGCCATAAGTGTCCGCATCTCTTTTAGACACCACTTATGCAACCATCCTGTCCCAAACTCTATTTCAAGTGAACTAGTACGTATTTTTTATCCCTCTCATCATGCTCACTACAAAAATAAAAAAAATCATTTAAATAAAACATAAGATATTTATTTCAATTTATATGTAAAAGTTATACTTACTTCCACGATAAGTGGACAAGGTCCAGGTAAGAGTCGCATAATGCCCGCATTCTTCTCTTGAACTCCAATCCATTCCCTATGTACACAATGTTCCCCTCTGGCTCTATATCACACTCTAGCCCTAAGGTGCCTATGCATGTCCTCATAGGCAACTCTGCTCTACTACCATGATCTGGAGGTGGTATAGGTGTCCTAAAAATAGATAGATAAAAATAAATAAATATATGTGTTATAATATCATTAAAAAAGTTTATGAAAAAAAAACATACCTACGAGCAGATAGTTGTCTTCCTACATGTGGAGCCGCAGAAGAGCCCTCCTCTAATCGCTGGGTAAGCATCTAGATCCTATAATCCATCTCATCATCAGGCGTCTCTAAGTACTCATGCATGATGACCCCTAGAGTATCAAACAAAACTCTTGCTCTCATAAGACTTTTTATGAGAGTGAGTTTTGCCTTTCTCTCGCTACTAGGATCCATAATACCTAACATATAAAACAAAATGGGTTAGAAATCAATATATATACGTGTACATATGTATGTGTGTATATGTGTATGGTGTATATGTGAGTGTGTCATGTAAACATGTATGTATGCATATGCATGCGCATTATGTGTGCATGTGTTTGTATGTGTGTGTATGCATGTAAGTATGTATGCATGCATATGTGTATATGTGTGTATGTGTCCATGTGTGTGTATGTGTATGTGTGTGTATGTGTATGCATGTAAGCATATATCTATGCATACGCATGTGCATTATGTATGCATATGTATGCATGTGTGTATGTGTGTGTATATGTTTGTGTATGCATGTAAGTATGTATGTATGCATATGTGTGTGTATATGTGTGTATGCAAGCATGTATTTATTCATATGCATATGCATATGCATTATGTATGTATATGCATATGCATATGCATTATGTATGTATATGCATATGCATTATGTATGCATATGCATATGCATTATGTATGCATATGTATGCATGTGTGTGTATGTGTGTATATGTGTGTGTATGTCTCTCTATGTGTGTGTGTATGCATATGTATGCATGTGTGTGTATACATGTAATTATGTATGTATGAATATGCATATGCATTATGTGTGTATGTGTCTATGTGTGTATGTGTGTGTGTGTATGTGTGTGTGTCTATGTGTGTATGTGTGTATGCATGTGTATGTGTGTGTAAATCTGTGTGTATATGTGTGTGTATGTTTCTATGTGTATGTATGTGTCTATGTGTGTGTATGTGTATGCATGTGAATTATGTATGCATATTACATATGCATGTGTATGCATATGTATGCATATGTATGCATATGTGTGTGTATGTGTGTGTATGTGTGTATGTGTCTATGTGTGTAAGTATGTATGTATGCATATGTATATGCATTATGTATGCATATGTATGCATGTATGTGTATGTGTGTGTATGTCTCTCTATGTGTGTGTGTATGCATATATGTGTGTGTATGTGTGTGTGTGTGTGTGTGTCTATGTGTGTATGTGTATGTGTGTGTATGTGTGTATATATGTGTGTATGCATGTAAGCATGTATGTATGCATATGCATGTGCATTATGTATGTATAGCATGTGCATTATGTATGCATAGCATGTGCATTATGTATGCATATGCATGTGCATTATGTATGCATATGCATGTGCATTATGTATGCATAGCATGTGCATTATGTATGCATATGCATGTGCATTATGTATGCATATGCATGTGCATTATGTATGCATATGCATGTGCATTATGTATGCATATGCAAGTGCATTATGTATGCATATGAATGTATGTGTGTATGTGCGTATGTGTGTGTATCTATATATATGTGTCTCTATGCATGTGTATGTGTGTGTGTGTAAAGTGTGTGGATGTGTGTGTGTGTAAGTGTGTGTGTCTATGTGTGTGTGTATATTTGTGTGTATGTGTATGTGTGTGTGTGTGTCTATGTGTATATGTGGGTGTATCTATGTGTGTATATACGTGTGTATCTATATATATGTGTTGGTGTGCATGTGTATGTGTGTGTGTAAATGTGTATGGATGTGTGCATGTAAGTGTGTATGTGTCTATGAGTGTGTATGTGTTTGTGTGTGTGTATGTGTCTATGTGTGTATGTGTTTGTGTGTGTGTATGTGTCTATGTGTGTATGTGTTTGTGTGTGTGTATGTGTCTATGTGTGTATGTGTATGCATGTATGTATGCATATGTGTGTGTATGCATTATGTATGCATGTGTGTGTATGCATTATGTATGTGTATGTATGCATGTGCATTATGTATGCATATGTGTGTGTATGCATGTAAGTATGTATGCATGCATATGCATATGTATGCATGTATGTGTATGTGTGTGTATGTCTCTCTATGTGTGTGTATGCATATATGTGTGTGTATGTGTGTATGTGTGTGTGTATGGGTGTGTATGTGTGTGTATGTGTGTGTATGTGTGTATGCATGTGTATGTGTGTATGCATCATTATGTGTGTATGTGTCTATGTGTGTATATGTGTGTGTGTAAGTGTGTGTGTGTGTGTCTATGTGTATGTGTGTGTGTCTATGAGTGTGTATGTGTTTATGTGTGTGTATGTGTCTATGTGTGTGTATGTGTATGCATGTATGTATGCATATGTGTGTGTATGTGTGTGTATGCATTATGTATGCATATGTGTGTGCATGCATTATGTATGTGTATGTATGCATGTGCATTATGTATGCATGTGTGTGTATGCATGTAAGTATGTATGCATGCATATGCATATGCATTATGTATGCATATGTATGCATGTATGTGTATGTGTGTGTATGTCTCTCTATGTGTGTGTATGCATATATGTGTGTGTATGTGTGTATGTGTGTGTATGTGTGTGTGTATGTGTGTATGCATGTGTATGTGTGTGTATGCATCATTATGTGTGTATGTGTCTATGTGTGTATGTGTGTGTGTGTATGTGTGTGTGTATGTGTGTGTGTCTATGTGTATGTGTATGTGTGTGTGTCTATGAGTGTGTATGTGTTTATGTGTGTTTATGTGTGTATGTGTGTATGTGTATGCATGTATGTATGCATATGTATGTGTATGTGTGTGTATGCAGTATCTATGCATATGTTTGTGTATGCATTATGTATGTGTATGTATGCATGTGCATTATGTATGCATATGTGTGTGTATGCATTATGTATGTGTATGTATGCATGTGCATTATGTATGCATGTAAGTATGTATGTATGCATATGCATATGCATTATGTATGCATATGTATGCATGTATGTGTATGTGTGTGCATGTCTCTCTATGTGTGTGTGTATGCATATATGTGTGTGTATGTGTGTATGTGTGTATGTGTGTATGTGTATGTGTGTGTGTATGTGTATATGCATGTGTATGTGTGTGTATGCATCATTATTTGTATATGTGTCTATGTATGTATATGTGTGTGTATATGTGTGTGTATATGTGTGTGTATGTGTGTGTGTGTGCCTATGTGTAAGTGTGTGTGTCTATGAGTGTGTATGTGTTTATGTGTATGTGTGTGTATGTGCCTATGTCTGTATGTGTATGCATGTATATATGCATATGTGTGTCTATGTGTGTGTATGCATTATGTATGCATATGTGTGTGTATGCATATGTGTGTGTGTATGCATGTATATGTGTGTGTATGCATAATTATGTGTGTATGTGTGTATATGTGTGTGTGTCTATGTGTATGTGTGTGTGTGTGTCTATGTGTGTATATGTGTGTGTGTGTCTATGTGTGTATATGTGTGTGTGTATGCATATGTATGTGTGTGTACCTGGCTTCAATGATATAGCGAATGCTCTCTCTCTCTCTCTCCCCCTCTCTCTCTCTCTCTCCCTCTCTCTCTCTCTCTCTCTCTCTCTCTGTCTCTCTCATTCTCTTGCTATCTCGCATCCAAATCCCGGCACAAATGTGCCAGGAGAAATTGAAAATTTTTTTAACATTCCAGAGCGTCGCTTATGCAACGCTCTAGAACAAAGGACGTCACTTATGTGATGCTAAAACGTCGCAGCCAGTTTGCCAACATCGCAAATAACGTCGCTAGTTAGCAACGCTCTTTGCGACGTAGGTTGTTAGTGTCACATAAGCGACGCTAGCAATTCTTATGCGATGAAGGCTCGTTACAAAAAATCCCAAAAACAGGACCATCGCTTATGCAATGCTAGCGTCGCATAAGCAAAGAATCCTGTTTTTGTTCAATTAGGGAGCGTCGCTACGCCCCCCTATTTCTTGTGGTGTGATAAATTCAACAATATGCTTCTTATTAGGAAAAATGAGCAGCATGTCAACATATACAATGATGGTAAGAAGTACATCATCTCCACGCTTAACATATAAGGTGATCTTAATTGGATTTTTCTCAAAAGCATGTGCAATCAAGTAGGCATCTATCTTTTCTTACGAAGCATGTGGTGCTTGCTTGAAACAATATGATGCCTTTTTCAACCTGCACACTTTTTTTTCATGTACTTTCTACACAAAAAAAATGGGGCTGAAATATATACACCTTTTCATGTAAGTCACCATTCAAAACTGTAGTTTTAATGTCCGATTGATGTACATTCCAACCATGATGAGCTATAAGTGAAGAAATTCTACAAATAGTGGTCATTCGGCATGTGGGAGCAAAGGCCTCATCAAAATTAATGCCTCTCTCTTAAGCATAACCTTTAGCAACAAGCCTAACCTTATAATCATCAATTGTTCCCTCATGCTTGGATTTTAGCTTGTATACCCATTTAGTGCCAATGGCCTTTTTGCTTGGAGGAAAATCACATAAGGACCATGTACCATCCTTCATAATAGCATCATATTTTGATTGCAAAGAAACCATCCAATTATTGGAATTTTATTCTTCATGAAAAGAAACAATCTCATTATCATCATAAAGACTAGAGGCAACCATTGCATAGCAATCTGATGCAATCGAAGCACTATGAGAGCAGGTGCACATAATTTTCTATCTCTTAAAGTTTGCACCACCCATTAGGCATATTTTTAGCCTCTTCTATGTCAAATCTCTCTTGCCAAATGCATTATGTAAATATGTATCAGAAATGGAATGATCTACATCAACATGTAGAGCTTGTAAAGGATGAGAAATTGCATCAATTGGACCAACACTTGAATCTCCACCTGTAAAAAGAGGCATCAAAGTGTCATACACATCTCAAAGCTATCTGAAGTCTCCTTGGCACATGAAAGTAATGGTTAAATTGCATCTTCCACAAAAACAACATCATGGCTAAAGAAAATGTGTTTATTTGAGTGATGTAAGTCTAGTAGAGACCCCACAATCCTTCCTTGCTTGAATAGATTCTATCTAAACAAAATGTGTTTATTTGAGTGATGAAATTCTAGTAGAGACTCCATGATCCTTCCTTGCTTGAACAAATTCTATCGAAGGATCACTCTCATGAGATATAACATTATCAAAATGACCTAAGTCCATATAATGTATCCTCTATGGAGTAATAGTATGAAAATCAAATGTAAAGTGCCAAGATTATTAGCTTGACCATACCATCATGTAGATAAACCATAGAATCCTCTCAAATATAGAACAAAGTCCCATAACAAGTGACTCCAAACCCATCGAGGACTAAATGATAGACTTGCCCTCATACCACTCTAGGTCTTCCTAACCTTGAGTGTACTCACAAGTAATAGTTCAATCTAAACTACCCTGTGAATTATGCAAATCCATCATCCTAGATCACAAATAAGAATTCCTTGGTAGTAAAATGAGATCTCTACATTCCACTAAACAAGAAGTCTTTGGTTTGTCATCCATTACTTTTGGATTAAGCTCTATTGGAAGAGTATTTATTGGAACTAGTGAAAAATCTAATTTTTCTCTTCCCCTTAGTTTTCCATATAAATTCACAAAGAAACCTCTTTGAGATTCAAATAATCCTTAAGCACCCATCCTCCTAATTGATGCTCACACATCATCCTCATGAATAAACATCAACTAAGAGTTTGGTAACCCAATAGGTCAAATATATCCCTATCTCCTAGAAACTCTAAAGAGAGGAGTCATTACTCTACTCCTAGTCTCACTAATGTCAATAACTAGATCATCTAATCTAGTCAAGGACCATCATTGGAAATAAATATAACTTCTTCTCTCTAGATTCTCCATGTGAGAATCAATCTAACCATCATGATTAACTGATCTTCCTCTTTTCTTTGATAGAAGAGTGCCACTCCTATCTAGACAATCTAAACATGAGAAAGTGAAACTAATTGTCTCTGTATCTCTCTCTAATCTCATCAAAGGAAAAGAGCTCTAGTAGTGGAATCTATTCCACTTTGCCTTTCCCCTTGAAAGAGATTTTGTTGAATCCATTAGCTCTATTCATCCATAACTAATAACATGTATATAAGTTCTCCATTCATTTTCCTTCCAAAATAGTGGAGAATCAAACTCCCATGTGAAGGAAAAATATACTGAAAAGTAGAGAACAAATGATTTTTTTCTAAAATATAGGCTAAGAGATGTTTTCTAAACACATCTTCTCTCTAAAGGAAAACATACTTTATTCTTCTCCTATGAAGAAATCATGTTTTCCTTTCCTTTTTCTCTTTCAAAGAACAGAAGCTGAGTTAGATCTCTAAGCTAAAGTGAGATCTCTAAGCTAAAGTGAGTTCTCTCCTCAATCTCTAAACTAAACCCCACTTTATCCTTCTCTTAAAAGAAAAATTAATGAATTGATTTGCTCTGTCGCTCCATAACTAATGCATAATCCTAGTAAGAGATGGTTGAACCACACTTTATGAGAGAGGATTAGGAAGTAGTCCTTAATCATGGCTTTTGTGGCAAGTGTTTATTCCATCACACTCCTAACTAGAAGGTTTGTGAGTTAAGTTCCCAACATTGGTATCAGAGCTTAGTTGAGGAACTTGGGCAAGATTGAGGTAAGAAGCCTCAATCGTGGGCACTTGGGAAGCGCTTGACTACTGGTGAGTCTAAAATTGACCAAGAAGGAAGGCACATGAGCATTCGGGCACCAACAGAGGTTTGGATAGGTACAAAGTAGGTCCATGCACTAGAATTTGAGACTAATGGCGGTATTGAGGACAATTCTCAATCTAAGGAAGAAGGTACACAAGCATGATAGTGTTTAATGTCTCAAACACTTCAGATTTATCCTTGATTATATTTAGAGTAATTCATCTTGTTGCATCATCAACAAACAACACATAATACCTAGATCCATTTATGCTATAGTCCTTTGAAGGACCCCACACATCTGTATGAACCACTTCAAGCATATTTGAATACTTGTACCCTTGCTTATTGTATGACTTCTTGTGATCTTTACCTAGTTGACAAGCCTCACATTTGTATATCATATGTTGACATTCAACATTTGGTAGACCAAGCACTGCACCAATCTTTCCTTTATCCCTCTTTCATTGAAACGTCCTAACCTCTTATGCTAGAGGTCCAATTCAGACATCCTTTGGCTTCCATATGTGAACAATGCATGTCCCACATTACCTTGGACTTTAAGAGTGAATAGACTTCCTTCCTTTTTTCCTGTAATAATGTTTTTATATCCCTGACTTGGATATTCAACATAAACACCATCATTTGTGAATCTCACTTCATATCCCTTCTCAACAATTTTCCCTACACTTATCAAATTCTTGGGGATTCTTGGAAAATAAAGCACCTTGCTTAGAAGTGTGCTTCCACTCCTTGTCTTTACTGATCCAATGCTTTCAAACTTATGTTTGGTGTTGTCTCCTATTTGAACTATATGTCCATTCACTCTAGCTTCCATATCAATAATTAAGAAGATATTACACTCAGAGGATTGCTTCATCCCAAGTCAATATAAAACACCATTTGGTCTTCATTAATTGCTTCATGTGTTGCATTCAAGATGAGAGTCAAGTATTCCTTCTGATGTGATGCATAATTGTAATAAGTATTGTTGTAGGACTGAGTTTGGAAACTCCTTCCACCTCCTCGAGCAAATGAAGTCCTACCACCTCTTCCTCTGAAATTGCCTCTTTGATTTCGACCTCCTCTTCCTCTTTGGTTGAAATTGTGATTATAATTTCCACCATTTTGACTATTATAGCAACAATCATTTGCCAAATGATTTGTCCTACCACAAATCCAACAAGCTTTAGCATTTTCTTTATTCTTGCCTCCTCTACCTTTACCTCTATAATTCATCTTCCCTTTTGTGAAATTCACTTGACTTGAAGATCCTTCTTTATCATTTGATTGCTTGCCTTTAGCATTCTTCTTCTTGTCTTTTGAATACATTGCTTGACTTGTGCTTCTGTCATTCTCTGTTTTAATGTCCTGGTCAAATGTTAGCATATGTCCTAGAAATTGATTAAGATTAGGAGTAAAGTGATCTAATGATAATTCTGTAGACAATATAAAAGGATTCCGGCTTTCATCTCCTCTTAGAAATGTGAATATTTGCCCTAAAAACTTGTCTTCTTCAATATCTTCATCTACTACTCCCAAACTATATGCAATATCCTTCATCCTTGTAACATAATCAGAAATTGATTGAGAACCTTTTTTCTTGAAAGTTGTGAACTCAGCCCATAGTGAAGCCTTCCTTGATTTGGCTGTATTTTGGAAGTGTTCTTCCAAAGCATTCCATACATCTACTGTACTTTCTAATCCTCTGATGTATGGTAGAAAATAATCATTTACAACCACGTAAATGATGCTCCTAGCTTAAACAACTTTCTTCATCCAATTCTTCAAATCTGCAAGTTCCTCTCTTGTTGGAATGTGAGGATCCATAAATTTTGGCTTTTCTTATTTTCATGTAATAAATTCCATAAAATCTTTGCTCATAAGGTGTTCCTCCATCCTCATGGCCCATGCTGGATAGTTCTCTCTATCAAGCTTGTCAATCTGCAAGCTTTCTCCCATCTCTTTGATCTCTATGTCTGCAATTATTCAGATTTATGAAGATACAATGTACCTTTTATATAAAGCTTTGAACTTTTATAATCCCATTGAACCCAAGCTTTGTACTTCTTCAAGTTTTCTTCAATACTTTAACCTTTGACACCTCCAATTGACAAGATCTTTGATGTCTACAATAGTCAGGATTTTCCTTGCCTCTCTTTTACCTTAATTTGATCTTCTAGCTTTGATACCACTGATGGAGACCTTTAAATCTCCAAATGTTTGATCTACCTTGATTTAAGAGCTTCTCTATATCAAGAATAAACCAAACTTTACACAAATTTTGCATTAGACTTCAAGATCGTTGGAAAATACTTCTCTGTGTGAAGTTTCTTCAGCTTCAAAAAATATGCTTTATAAATAGACTTCAATATCTACACATATCATCAAATTCAATCATTCAAATGATGCACACAAATTTTTGCTACCTTTGTGCAACTATAATGATCCTTATTTCTCCAAAATAACTATTAAATCTTTGATTCGATCACTTAGATCAAATGTATATCAGAAAATGTCTTCCTGACATGGCAACTCTGACATGGTCAACTTCATAAGCTGATTTCTCTCAAAGTATTACCCATTTTGCTAAACGCTTTTAGAAATAGCTTCCTTATCTTCTAACTTAAATTTTGAATGTTGAATCATAAAAAACTTTACACTGAGCAATGAGATCCAATTAAATCTTTGAACAACAAAATGTGTGATTCTAAGAACTTCACTTGGAGACTTCTACATGTGAATATTCCTACTTGTGATACACACAACCTAAAGAAAATTAGATCATGAAACTTTGGTCATAGCTTGATTAATGTTTGAATTAGATGTGTACAAAAGATTTCCTAATCCACATGATGAGGGTGAGAGAAATCTAAGATAGACTTTACGCTATTCTAAGAACAAGACTCTTTGCACATCTATCGCTCATAGACTTGAACTCTATTGGTTCTCATCACTTATTTTCTTGACATCATTGACTTATATATGTACATTTTTACTCGTCCCATATCTATTAAATGAATCTCTATAATTCTTATAAGTATTCATGGCTATATTACAAGGATTTTCACTCATAATGTACATATGTGTATAGACTATGTCTTTCTTGAACTTCTTGACTTTCTTTTGATCTTTGAACTGCTTCAATCACTTCATAATCACCAATTATTGATTGGTTTGCACCAACAAATATTTCTCAAGAGAAACATCTAGGGATGCCCCTTTTTCTTCATCATGTTCCTTTTCTTCATTCTTCCCAATTGACATGTGATCAAGCCAAATAAAAAACCCTATGTTCAAGGGCAGTAAACAACAATTGTTTTGTTGTTCTTGGCAAAGTTATATCCTGCCTAGCAAGGGGGAAATATTCATACATTTTCTAGTGATTCTGGCCTAGTATCTTAAGGACCTTGCCAAAAATGATTGGGTGGATATAAGTGTTTCCAGATGTAATAACGTCTTGACCATTTACTATCCTAATGAAGGTCTCCCATTCATCCATAAGAAATGCATTGATTTTCTCCACAAGTGCTTCAAAATCAATGGTGGGATTGAAGATTCTCATTGCATTTGGAAAATGATTCACCCTCAATCCCTCTTGAACCATAAAATATAGAAGTTTCTCAACTGGAGAAACACTTAGAATCACATTCTTCTCTTCCATCTCAATAGACGACTGATAGAAGCGAATAGAAGTAGTCAAAGAGAGTCAAACAGGCATAATCACTTGAACCGGTCATGTATATGTATAGGATTCGAGCTTAGAGTGCTTGGCTATGAAGGAAAAAGTTTCTTGAAGGTTGAAAATCAGAAAAGACCAAGGAAACTCATATTTGTGGGCGAAGAGAGAAAGAAACGATCACATGACATGGACCAATGAACGTGTGACACATGGAAAAATTGTATTAAAAAATTTCAACGATCAAATGATGTAGAACATTCAAAAGTTGACACGTGGAAATGTACGTTAGGATTTGCAATGGCTAGATGATGTGAACCAATCAGATTCATTTGTGGCATTTTTTCGTGACCTATGTGCTCTCTTGACTTCCAAGTAGTTTTCATGCTCCAAGCCTCTTCTCCGAATTCCTCTAGTTCCTCTTCACCCTTAGCTCTCCTAGTGTGCAAGGTAATATCCCTGAGCTTGGAATCATCGATTCAAGTGATTACAGGAACCATAGATTCTCAGATTTTCTGAATCGCTTGAATTGGTCGTGCCTACTTAAAAGGATTTTTGAGATCTATTTGTTCTTTTAAGATCAGGGCAAAAGATAAGAGGATTCTATTTTTTTCACATGGTATTGAAACGATCGAATCAAGCGATTAGGGGAATTTGAGACTTTTGGATAGACCTATTCACTTGAATTGGTGGTGTCTAGTAAAAACAACATGTTTATGATCTATTTTTGTTTTTCAAGGTAGTAAGATTTATTATGAATTCATGGAATACATGAAAAAAAGGCAAAGACCTTGATTTGTTTGATGCGACCTATTCAAGTGATTACGGGAATCCAGGATTTTTGGATGGCCCTTATCGCTTGAATTAATCATTTCCTTCAAACATACTTTTTGACAATTTGTTGTATTCTTTTCATAAAAGAGAAAGTTTATCCCAAAAATCTCATGAAATTCACATGAATGTGGTTGAAACCTTGAATGATTTTACATGACCTATTCAAGCGAATAGAACAATCCAAATTTTTTCGATGACCGTAATCACTTGAATTGGTCGTCTGTTGAATCCTTGATTTTCTTGTTGTGTTCTCTCATGTTTGATCCTCTTCAATCCTTCTTTTTATAGATCATCACTAGGGTGAAGAAGACAGCTAGGAAGTTGTACCCTCAGGAGCAAGAACATGGGGGACCTATTCCAGAGGGGCAGGGACCTACTCTAGAGACCACAAATAGCCAAGCTAAGGTTGATCCATAGAAGGCATACACTAAAAAGAGAGTTAAATATCATGTCCTATCACTAAGGGGAATCAAAAGAGCTCAGAAGTATGTGGGACTTCTCATCCCAAGACTTCCTTTCATGAGGTTGGTTAAGGAGATCTCTGCTAATCTTTGCTCTTTGATGAAGACTAATTCATTCGTGAATGTCAAATGGCAGATCTAGGCTCTTCTATGCTTGCAAGAAGCAACAGAAGATTTTGCAATTGATTTTATGAATGATGCTTATCTATGTGCAACACATTGTCATAGCGTGACACTTATGGTCAAGGACTATGTTGGTGTGTCGAAGCTAAGATACAATTTTGATCAAGCCATTGTCCCTCTTGACAAGCATGATCAAATTTTTTTTGATATTCTTAATATACCTCTAGCAAGAAAGCCCAAGACATCTATGGTCAAAATTGAAAGGCCCCTTCTCATGAACATTCAACAAGAAATGCAGTAGAGTCTGAGGAGGAGAAGAGAAGCATGAATCTAATGTCAAAATAATCTATTATCCTTGAGGACATTCAGAGGCTGAAGAAGGCTAACTCAAAGCTTTTAAAGAAAGGAGATGGCCAAATGATTGTGGATGGAGAGTAATTGCCAATGTAGTAAGGTTCTTAGAGCACAAAGTTTACAGTCCTAGTCTAAATCCATGTGAGTATCGAGATGCATGGATCCTTTTGGTCAAAGAAAAAAGCAATTCATGCCATCTTAAAATTTGTTATCTATCCTTATGATGAAGCATGTCTCGAAGAATAAGCAAAAAAGTGAAGGCTCCAAAAAGAAGAAGAATAAGCAAAAAGGTGAAGGCTCCAAAAATGTATAGAGTTTTGTATCTATCTTGATACTTAGCCCATTACTTCCGACATAGCTTGGAAGATATTTATATGCTCTTTGTTTTAAATACAATTTTGTACACAAAATAAACTTCAGAGCATTGTATCTATTGGTAAGTGATGCCATTGTATCTTTATCTTGAAGAAAATAATTGTAACTCATGTTTCTACAAAGAAATGGTTTCAACTTATTAATGTTGGTAGTAGTTTTTCTAAAATATAAATTGTGGTCTGCCCCTTATTCATGCCATAAACTAAGATATAAGAGGTTTATCATTAATTTCTTCATTGTTATGCTATGTCATGATTTGATGATATCTGAATTGAAAACTTGGTCTTGATTGGAGGACACAACCAATTCAAGCGATTCAGGCACTTGGAGAACCTCCATAGCCCCTAATTGCTTGAATTGGTTGTATCCTCCAATGCTTTTCATATATTTTAATTCTTGATGCTCTTAAGCTTTGTTTATCACTGACACAAAAAGGCACATTTGATTCAAGCGAGGAGAGCAGTCTGGGAACTTGAAATGGCCCTTATCACTTGAATTGGTTGTGCCTTTTCAAACATCACCATTAACATAGAAAAATAAAGGCAACCAATTCAAGTGATAAGGGGCTTTGGAGAACCTTCATTGCCTCTTATCGCTTGAATTGGTCTTGTCCTCCAAGCTTCCCCCCTTTGTAATATTCCTACCTTATTGATCTATATAACTTAGTAGTAACATGGAGAAGTTCTTATCCTTATCTTGAACAGTAGAATTTTTTTGGACAAGTAACATGGAGAACTCCTTATCCTTTATTGAGCAAAAGAAACCTTGCATAACAATTGCATGTTTGAGACAATGATAAAAGTATTTACTTAATGGAGATATTCTTTAGCCTATTAAATTCATTGCACAATAGAAACCTTAAAAGAGTGATGATATAAACCAAAACAATGCCAATATCAATATGATGAGTTTACATAAAAAAGAGATGTAACCTTGCACAACAATTACATGTTTGAGACAATGATAAAAGTTTTTGCTCAATGGAGATATTCTTTAACCTATATAAGTCTTTGCACAATAGAGATCTTAAAAGAGTGATGATATAAACAAAAACAATGCCAATATGAATATGATGAGTTCACATAAAAAAGAGATGTATTTAATAGAAGAAAAAGGGCAAGACTGGCAAGACTGGTTACATTCGTAAGGGTTGGAGCTTGATCACATTGGGTGGCATGCAAGTAATGGAAGATAGTGTTTTCTCTTTGATCTAATGTTTACCATTGCACCATCAATTGAGAATCTAAACTATGGTGAAACCTCATCAAGGAACTCTAGGAGCTCCCTTACATTTTTGAGTTTCCAATTTGCAGTGAGAATTATTTTCCTAGGTTGAAAATTTGGATGAATCAATAATTCTAACTCAAATTCTGGAAAAATCTCCTCTAAATCCAAGGGTATCTAGAGTCCAAGCTTTTTTTTCCACCTTTTGTAATCATATCCTAAAACAAGATTATCAAGATATCTGATATGAAATTGAAACAAAATTTGAACTAACTTTACATAAAATGATGTCTCCTAGCTTTTGAGCTTCTTTGCTATCCCATTCCCTACCCAAAACATCATCAATCTATGAAATTGAAAATCTCCTATTCAAGCACATTGTTTTTGTTTTCTATAATAACATGTTTTTAAAACATGCTACAAAAACATGAAGAGAAAAAAACCATTGAATCTTTATCCTTCCAAAAATTTGGCTTTCTAACATTTCCCTTTAGATGTCATCTTTCATTTTACATAGAAAATTTGAAACTATTGAATGATCAGGAGCATCCCAATCTAATGAAGAAATGCAAGGAGCAGGCAGATCTACAAGATTTCCATAAACACTCCTTCCTGATGGCACCGGATAGTCTACAAAATAGACAAATAATTGAATGCTATTGAAAAACTGAATAGATTTGTTTGCATACATAAGTTCTCCATAATCCTTATGAAGGACTTTGAATGTTCCTAATAAACATTCAACAGGTTGCCACTCTAGAATATTGGAAGGAAAAATATCTGCAATACAAAAACATATATCTTGTAATACAAAAATAATTGAAATTGATAAAAGAGCATTGTTAAACTTCACGTACAACATGACAAGAATTGCAAATGATTTTCTAGCACCAAATCCTTAGCATTGTACACATGTTGAGCTTTTGCAAACCAACCATCTCTGTTCAATTTGAAACTAAGAATATGACATTTCCAATGGTTTTTTGTGTTGTCTCTTTTAGTATGCTCGACTTTATGGGCACCTCTGCAACTAGGAAGCATAGTCACCCAATCATTTAGCTTCACAGAAAGACGTTTCCATAAAGAATCCTCTTTTCTGTTGTAAACCTCACATGAGGTTATAGGATTGGAGAAGTAGAAGCCATTTGAACACTCAGAGAAATAGTAGAGAATGCTCAAAGTGGGAAACCGAGATTCACAAACTTCACGAGTATTTATAGACAAAAAAACTTTGTACATGTGGAAGAGAATCCCAATCTTTTGATTTGATGTATCAATTGTGACCGAAACATCATTGAATTTTGTGAAGCCAAAAATATTTTGTATCTTCAAAAATCATTTCTCTAATGGAAATTTAAGGTTTGCATTTTGTGGTCTCGAAAAAATATTCTTTTTCGTACGAAATCAAAAAATTGTACACTAAATACAAGAAACTCCATCACTTTAGCGGCGCTTTTAAGAATATTTTCTTTAAAAAAGCATTTATTCAGATGATTAAAAAGAGACAAGAATGTTATATTATTATACACATTGAAAGACCCTATTTGTCAATTTTCTTAATCCTTCATTAACAAACGGCCCTTTTTTGGGAATTTTTCACCCTAAGATTACATGGATGCTAAGGTGGTGGAAGCAGCTTTCAAATCAAAATGGGGTACTCTAAAATGTTTTGAATAGGACTTCCAAAGTGAAGCCAAGAATTATGTCACCCAACTTAAATCTCTTTTTGATGAATTTTTGTATGACCTTGATAGGATAATGCACCCTCCATGAGCTCAAGATGGTGACATGTAATTAGTGGGTCATGTCCACTATGTGTGCCATTGTTAGGCTGCCACTGCTGCAGATATCCAAATATGCAATTTTGGATCCCCTAGCATTCCCAGGAAATTAACTGCTTGATATTCTCTAATTGTTATAACCAAAAGGGCATTTGGTGCTCTTCATTATCTTGTGCGGATTTACTTTGAGAACTAGAGAAGAGGAATACGATTTTGATTTTTTGTATTGTATACCATTATCTCCTCTGTGTAATCTTATATCTATCTATATGATTTTGGATTCCATTCATAGTGTTAAGTGATACTATAATCTACACCATAAGAGAATAGAGATGCACTGAGAGTTCTCCGTAATCCCGATTCCCCGAACCTCATTTTTGTACATGTAAGCAGTAAACAAGTCCCGAAAGGCCACCTTGCCTATTTAAAAAAATTCTACTTTTTGAGAAGAAGGAAGAGGATGTAAGTTGTTTCTTTGTACAATGCAATCTTTGAATGCTCATCACAATCTCTTTTGTATTCCTCTTTTTGTGTTTGGATATTTTATATATTTGATACGCGTCCATCTCTCATCCTAATCTCCATTGACAATTCATGTTCAGCCATTTTTGAGGTGAATCTTCTATGTGACGTTATCTTCAATAGGAAATCGCTTAAATTACAGAGAGGAAATTACAAAAGGAGCTACCATAGTAGCTACACATAGTATACCATAAAAAAAATACGAGAGGAGAATAATTTTCAAGGAGAAAGTCTCTTCATTTACATCAGGAAAGCAATAAGAATAGTATTGATAATAGAAGACCCATCTCATTGCTCCAAACATGCTACAAGTTCACAACCAAAGCCCTTGTGAATCACATCTCCAAACACATCTAGTTTTTAGTGCATAAGGATAAAAAGGCTTCATCAAAGGCAGGTCGATCTTAGAAGTGTTCATTGATATCTAGGATTGCCTTGAGTATGCCAAAGAGTCAACCCAAAAAATTCTTTTATTGATGGCTAACTCTGATAAAGCACACGACAAATTGGAATGGGACTTCATCTTGTAGTACCTTAATACTTTGGGCCTCAACTCTAATTTTGTCAAGATAGTTTCTACACTTTTGGGGCATGCATCAACAAAGATCAACATCAATGACAAGCTATCCTCTTCCATAAATCTTAAGTGATCCATAAGGTAGGTCTAACCTCTTGCACTGATGTTATTTTCCTAGTGAATGTTGTATAAATATGGGGTTGTTTGCATGGGTTCTAAGGTTCCAGACCCTCGAATTCTATAGATAAATCCTTGGAAGAGCTTAATTTGAAGAACCCTTGGGTTTTAATTGAAGAACCCTTGGGTTTTTATTGAAGAACCCTTGACTATTCTCTTTTAGTTGAATGGATTGAACCTTCTAAGGTGAGGAGCCTTAGCCTTTAAGAAATATTCAATTCAATAAACCTTGAGGGTGTACGTACAAGCCTAGAGCTCCTTGCTTAAGAAACCATGTGATGTCAAGTGATCACATGTGATCTTATGTGAGCCCATGTGATTGCTTGACTTAGGAACCCATGTGAAGAATCCTACATTAGAATCCATGTGACTTGGACACATGGCAAGGCTAGCCTGCTTGATCTAGAGGTTTATATTGGTTGGGTGGATACATATAATCATTCTTGCAAGGTGGTCATTAACTTCAAGGCTTACATTTTGGAAGCTTCATGATAGTGGTATCTAGATCTATGGCTAATGCTTGAAGGCCTTGGAGGCATGCCTACATGGGAGTTCTTCTCTCTTTTTGCTCTATAAAAAAATCCGATGCCTAGAGGCCCGTCGAAGACCAACTGGATGTGTATTGGAGGGTCCATAAGGCCCCCCTCTAAGGAAGCAAGAAGGAGGAAGAAATCATGATTGTGAGAAAAAAATTGCGATAGATCCATCTCAATCTATTGTTTTGTTCATGATGTTGCGGCACATATTTTTAATTGTGAAAATCTTTTTTGAAGCATAGAAATAGGAAGTTCAGCACTCACGGATCATTTCCATCAGGTGCACTTGAGTTTTACTCCCCTTTCAAAGCCATTCACGTAGGTAGATTTTTGTCGGATTTATAGTTTGTGTGCTACATTTCAACTTGCATTTAAGCTTTGTTGAAGTCCATATCTTGCTACTTTTGAGTTCTTTGGTACAATGGCAAGAGACAATGACTTATTTGACATGCTTAAAGTTGAAGATAAGGTTGATGGGACCAACTATCCAATGTGGTCTTACATTATGAAGTATGTTCTTGTTGCAAAGCAACTATGGAACATACATGATACAATTCTATGTGGTTGTACTTTGTACTTAAAGACTCACGTATAAGTCTCACTTTAATCATCTATTGATAGAGAGCTTTTCCATCCATCACATTTCTCTGTGCTTTGATCTCCTTCTTTTCTCTTGTTTATACTTCTATTCGTGATTCTTGGCTCACACACACACACACACACCCAAGAGTGGTATTAAAGAAAGCTCAA
Organism: Ceratopteris richardii; assembly: GCA_020310875.1. Lineage (NCBI taxonomy): Eukaryota > Viridiplantae > Streptophyta > Polypodiopsida > Polypodiales > Pteridaceae > Ceratopteris > Ceratopteris richardii. Next base: position 145,491,521 of record CM035427.1, on the reverse strand, counting down.
TATGTCTCAATCTACAATTTTTTCACACATTTTTAACTATGCAAATCAGTTTTGGAGCAAAGAAATAGAAAGTTCAACACTTAGAGATCATTTTCACTAGGTGCGCTAGAGTTTTACCCCCTTTTCAAAGACATTTGTGCAGTCACATTTTCATCAAAGTTACAGTTTGTGTGTTGCATTTCAACTTGCATTTGATCTTTATTGAAGTCCATATCTTGCTACTTTTGAGTGTTTTGGTTCAATGGCAAGCAAGAATGAATTATGTGGCATGATTGAAGCTCAAGATAATCTTGATGGGACCAACTATCCAATGTGGTATTACATTATGAAGCATGTTCTTGTTGCAAAAAAACTATGGAACATAGTGGTAAATGTTGACAAGCGGCCTGACGGTTCTTCTACTATGCAGCCCCCTGTCATGGATTCAGGATCTTCTTCATATACAGTGACTAGGCCTTCTCCACCTACAGAAAAACCACTTAGATGGGATTGAAAGGTTACTCAATCTCATGCATTGACTTTCCCTTTTCTTGACGTGGCATATTGTTCCACACATCGAATCATACACTACTTCAAGACAATCTTGGGATACTCTTCCTTCTTTGTATGCATGTCAATCTAGAACAATGGCAAGTACCAACGTGAGGAGATCCACCTCATAATTGTCAATCCATGGAGACGTGAGGGTGATATGATGACCATGAGCAAGTGATCACACAAATGTGTGAGTAAGAAGCATGCTAACATGCACACACATACATAGACATACACACACACATGTTGGCATATTTTTCCAAGCCTAGTGCTTGATTAAAATCATTTGTGTAATGAACCTCTTATGAACTCTCAATGAGAGAAGCCATAAAAGCATTCTCTTGTAAATTTAGAAACTTAGAATCTTCAAATGTAAAAGGGAAAAAGGAATCCCGTGACCTTGGTATGTGTACATCATGAAATCCAAGTAGGAGGAATCAATTAGATGTGATTTCCTAGAATGGAGTAACTTTTAGGTGGAATCCCCTCCAAATTTGAATTCAAAAACTTCTATAAAAGCGCATGAAAAGAGTTGTGGGGTAGAGCAGTCCTTTAGAGGTGATTAGAATTGAGGTTTGGATCATCATTGAAGCACAGATTTTGCTCCTCCTTCCCATGTTTCATTCCCATCAATTTCATGTATTATATATGCAACACAGTTTGATTTCTTTGATCATATTTGGAGTTCTCTACGACTGCTCTCTCAAGTTTACTCTATGTTTTTTGTTCAACTTTGATCAGTGATTTCTCTCAATATACTTACCTTTTTAAAGTGCCTTAAATTACTATAGGTAAATTCATAAGTCTATTTGCTTGAGATCAATTTTCATTCCATTTGGATCTTTACTCTATGAGCTACGTTAATTTGAAGTGACCTATTTATGCAGGCAGTTTACTCCTGAAAAGTCGGGATGACACCCCAATGTTCCTAAATTAATTTCTCTTAGTATAGTCCATTAAAATTCATCAAATTTGTTTCTTTAGATTCATTATGTATACAATTGAATGTTTGCAATTTTTCTTTGGTTAATTTTTAGCATACTTTGAGCTCTAAGTAAAATATCAGAGTGCTCTTCATCCCAAAATAACAAGTTTTGATCATTTGTTTTGTGTTGGGTTATTTGTTTTGATGAATCAATTAGAGAATGATCTTCCAAATTACTAAGGAGGCTTTATTGCATCATTAGCAAGCTCAAAGTTTCTATTAAGCATTGTTGGAGTGAAACTTGGTAGGTGTAGAGCAGGTTATTGCAGCACCAGCATCAACTTTGGAGTGTATCACCATCTCTTCTCACAACATGTAGAAGGTAAGACTAAGAGAGGGAACAATGGAATCTTTAATTATTCAAAACAAGTTTACAACATTCTAGAAATGCTTCTTTCTCCATTAAGCTAACCTCTGAAATGAGCCTTCTAGATCTTTTTATAGTTTTTTTACTAGCTCTGGCGTTGTTCAGACCTAATGTTCGGGCTAGTTAAAAACTAGTTTCCTACGCTCATTTGAGGGCTCAAAGGAAGTTTAAAAATTATGAAATTTGGTAGGTATGTACTTCTAGTACTCCTCAAGCTTGGGGAATCCCATACTTGAACAAAATAGAGTTGGAATGATAAAAAATGATATTTTCAATGTAATGTAGTGATGACAATCACTATTACTTGAATTTTTTTTTTGGAAATTTTAGTTAGGCCTACTTCCTGGGCACTTCTATAACTAACTGTTGTTGCTTCTAATTCTGATATCCTATTCTACATCTTTTCTAACATATTGTCAAAAGCTATAGTTACATTCGATATCTTATCTATACATTCTTCTACGAATTTCTTCGCTTCGTCTAGTTTACATTGATATGTTATCTCCGAAATTGAGGCGCTTTTCTTTAATTCTGCAACCTCTGTCTCCTTTCCTTCCAATACCAGGTTTGCATCTGCACATTGCTGCTTCCACTGATCGACTTACTTTTCTAGTTTCGGAATACTAACCAACTATGCATACACTATGTCATAATTTTCCTGAATAGTACGGAGTTAAACTTCGAGCTCTATAAATTTTGAATTCTGCACCACCAACTTCTCCTCAACTTTCGCAATAATGAAACTTTGTCTTTTTTCCTAGCACACTTTATCCCTTACCAAAGGGATATGATAACATCAAGAAATACCCACCTTTAATGAACCCCTTCTACTTAGGGAGAAAGATCATATCCATGATGGGCCTACGTCTTTTAGAAAGAGTGGAAGAGAAAATTTTATAGATAGAAGTAAAAAAACGAGATTGGTCTCCAATAATTTAGATTATTCTTGGAACCTCTTTTATGAATCAACTTTATAACCGGGATGTTTACGTTAATAAGTGTCCATGCACCTTTCCATATCAAGAGAATAATGGGATTCAAGAGATCATTTAATTCCATAAATAACACATTAGAAATAACCTCAAAACCAAGAGATTTGCTAGGTTTCAATCTACTGATGGTTTGTTTAACCTTAACAATAGTGAGAGGTAGCTAGGTCTTGGTGTAACATCTTTTTTTCTTTTCATGGAAAGTTTAGTCCTAGATCTCTGAATGTTCTCTTTTGGGAACTCTAGAGAAAACATCAGTGAAGAAGTTCATACTCACTTGCAAATTCTCCTTGGTGTTGATAGCAAACTAATCATCCCTTTTCTAGAATAGAGGAATAAAGTCTTTTTTTTAGAAAATCAAACATTCTACATTTATTCTATCAAACCCGCCTACCCAAAATTCTCTTGAAGATGCAAGAAAACCACTAGCAACAAGATAATTTTCATGTCTTATCTACTCCGAAGTTCAAGATCCCTCTTGCTATCCTTGGAATCTAGATGACGAGGCCATCTTTCCATTTCAATCTCTCTCTTAATTTGTAGTAAGTAAAGAAGTTTTGAATTTCCTTAATCGAATTATCTCAAGCAATGAAAGGAGATAACCCCATGGGAAAATGATAAGAGATAGTGGACATGGTTTTGTTTTTACACAAGCATGCTTTAGAAGGGAAGGACCAAAGAAAGGCAGCCTACTTTTCATGAGGGGTAGTCATTTTGAAGGAAAATTTTAAGGGCATTATGGCCAAAAAGAAGGAATGATTGATACAATTCACATTGCACATTCAAAATATTTTGACATCAAGAAATGTTCAGACAAAACCTGTAAAGGTAAGAAACATGATCATTGGTTCCATACTGATTATTGTTCCAAGATAATCTAGAGGAAGAGAAGATTTGAAAAGCACTAACATTAATCTAATCACTCTTCTTTGACCACCTATGATATTTCACTTTTCTTCAAACATATCTCTAATATAATTGAAATCCCCCATAGCAAGAAGAGGACCATTCAAAGAAATAAGCTATCTCGAACACAAAGACCTAATGAGAAGCACATTGGAGGCATAAATACTAGTGATAGTGTACCTCATCACGTTATCCATGGAGACAAAGGCCCATGAGTTAGTAGGACTAACATCCGCTAAGGTGATTGAATGGGAATAGGAGTATGAGACTCCAACGGCTAATCCTTCCTTCCCATTGGACTAGTAAGTAAAGCACCACTTGTGAAGCATAGATATTCGTCCTGGATTATGAGGAGGTCACCTCCTCCCACTTTCAAATCTTGCAAACAAATAATTTCAAGGACCAAGAAAAGATGTTGGAGACAATAGTTAATAGTTTTATCATGCATGGGGTCAGAGAGACCCTTAAAGTTAAGGGAACAACATATGAGGGTGGAGATCATCGTTTCTTGGAGACCCTTAAAGTTAAGGGAACAACATATGAGGGTGGAGATCATCATTTCTTTAAGTTATTTGTTGTTTTAGCTAAAGATTCAGAGACTCAAAGTCTTCATTTTCTATCAATCTCCCTCTTAACTTTGTGAATAGATCGTAAAGACCATGCCTATCCTTCAAATTGGCTCATAAGCACATCTTCTTGACCATGAGAGTTTCTAGAAAGATCATTTATCATGTTTTGGTATGAATCCTCTAAATCAAATAAGAAAAAAATATCACCATCTTTGTTTGAGACTAGCTCACAGGGATCCTAGAGTCGAGGTTAGTTTTTTGGGAACAAAAAAAAAAAGAATTTTCTGCATTTGAATCCCTAAAGGAATTGAAATCTCCCCTATTTTTTATATACTACCAATTGAAGTTTTACAAATAAATTTATCATCATCACAAGTAGCTTCATGATTTGGGGAGATGTTTTCCTTCAATTATCCACATTTTTCCCAATGTCTTTTTTTTAGTTTGAAGAATGAAGATTAAAAAAATTTACCTTCCATTTTGAGCAAAATTTCCCAATGGAGAACATTCTTTTATCTTGTGCTCTTGCTTAAAACAACTAAAGGAAGAATTAGGTAGGATCTCGTAAATAGTTTTGTACTCATGAAACTTCCTACCATTAGATTCTTCAATAATTAGTCAGTGGTTGAGGTCTTTGAAACTATCAACCTCTATAAGGATCTAGGGGTCCCATTGGGTTTTATAACCCCCCTTGTTGTTTTGCCAAAGTTTCTACCCAAGAAACATTCAAGCTTGTGAAGCCAAGGATGAAAATCAATGAGGAGGTATGGAAAAACTACATAGATCAAAAGTTTTGTTTGTTTAGAGACTCCTAAGGATTTGATCCAGTAAACCACGTAAAAAATGACATAGTTGTAGATCTTATAAGCCACTCTCCATGCATATTGACATGAAGAGCACTTTAGGAAGTAATTATTAGGTAAATATTCATTTTTTTGCACAAATAAGCCATGAGCTTTCAAGTTTAACTTTATCCAGCTCCTTAGAGCTTCGAAAGTGGAACTAAGCCCAAGAAATTTTCCAATCACAAATCTCGTTGATAGTTTATTTTTCCAAGGCAAAAAGAAATCTTATCAATAATGAGAGTAGAGTTCAGATCTATCAAATTAGAATAAATGTTTAAGCAATGGGTGTCAATATCAGAATAAAGAATTTGTTTATCCTTTTGGGAAGAGAAGAGCGGAAGCTAGAAAAAGTGAAGTAAAAACATGAAACAAGACTCAAATTCATGAACATGCCCATCAAAATTTTTACCATTGGGCCATAAAGTGCATGTTAGATCTCTTGGTTGAAGCCAAGAAATAAGTAAGCATCAACCACCAATGATTTTGGGAATCAAAGGCAAACCATGTCACATATGCCTATCTTTTGAGAAGGTTATGAATATTCTTGTAATTATACTCCATCTTTGTAAAGGCCAAAGAGTCCTTGAGCCTCAAGAGTACTTTCCCAATCTTGTGTAATTTTTTGGGATTTCTTAAGGACTTTGTTTATTGCTCTAATGAGTTCTAGGACTATATTTTAGTGGAGTTTGTCTACTTTTCATGTGAAAAGGGTCAAGTTCTTAAGTAGAAGGAAAAAAACCCTAAGTTGTGAAGGCCTTCTTTATCATTCAAGTGAAAATTTCGTGCTTCTTATTTCTTGAGCTTCTCTCTTGCATCTTCTTCTTCATTTGGATCTATGATGTTGTTCTTGAGGTGTGCCAACCTCATATCTACCAATAGCGAGTGTTTCTTCATGCACTAAAAGCATGGTTATTGCCAATTAGCTCATGTTTGAGGGTTGATTATCTTCAAGGTTTGAGCCATCACGTGGAGTAAGACTATATTTGATGATTTTTTTGGCCAAATTTGAAGGTAGTTGACATCATTTCACAAGTCATTTGAATTAAAATAGTAACAAAAATCTAAGTTCCAAGTATCCCAATTTCCCTAAGTTGGTAGGGAAATTGTGGCTGCAAAAGTTCAAGTAAAATCAAGTCCTTTTGAAGCTTTAAGCATATCAAAATAATCTCAAGGTTAAAAGGAATCCATAGACCATAAAAGAATCATATTTGAAGTATAGTGCCAAACATGATTGTGTTGATGTTCGAGGTCTGTGGAAGCACACAAACAACACAAGGACAAAGAAGAAGCTTGGAGTAGAACACAACATAGAACGTATAACCAAGTGAACATTCAAAGATAAGTCACCCATTAGGGTTATAGGCATATATACAAGCCATGGGAAAAAAAACTCCTAAATTGGAAAAAAAGTGCCCCGATGGCCCTATGAGTGTTCCCACACATTACTGCCAAAATATATCAACAAACTCCCCTAGGAGTGATATGATGAACAAGGAGGTGGCACTCATGCATAAGGAAGTGCCAAGATATGTGGAAAGAAATCAATCCACAAAAGGAAGTAATCCCAAAGTTTTGTGAAAAGCTTCAAACTTCTCCCTATCCAAATCCTTTTTCAAAAGGTCTACAACATTATCTTGTGTGGGCACATAAGCCAAAATGATCTCTCTAGTAGAGAACCTCTCCCTAACATAATGATAGTGCACGTCAATGTGCTTTGTGTCAGCATGGAACATAGGGTTCCTCATAATTTCCAATATGCTCTCACTATCAGTGAAGATGGTGGTGGCAAAAGACTAACGAGCACCCAAATCAGCCAAAAGGCATATGAGCCTCACACACTCAATAATCATTGTGAAAATTGCCCTATATTTAGCCTCAGAACTAGAGGTAGCCATAGTAGGCTTCTTCTTGCTCAACCACGATATGCATGAGATGGTAAACATAAAGCAAAAAGCACCAGTGGGTACAGGAGTGTCATAGCAACCAGTCTAGATTGAGTCAAAAGAAGCATGTAAATCTAGAAGTAATGATCCGGAAGATGCGCTTGACCACTTGCCAATGCTTGAAACTTGGGCAATGCATAAACCTGCTCATTTGAGAGACAAAAAAGTGAATATCAAGTTCAGTTATTCGCAAGTAAATCAAGCATACAATAGCTTATTGGTAGAGAACAACAAATGCATCTCCATCATCATGAAGACTCAACTTTATAACTATTTCCATAGGAGTGGCGATAGGTTTGCAATTTTCAAGGCCAAAACACTACAATAATGTGTCTATATATTTCTTTTGACACAAAGATATTCCACCATCAAGTTGCATAGATTTAATGCCCAAATAATGATGTAGATGCCCCAAATATAACATCTCAAAAGGGGCATGAAAATGAGGATTAAATTCAGCAATATGATTCTCATTGGGACTAGTGAGAAACATTTCATCAACATATACAATGATGATCATAAGTACATCATCTGCATGCTTAACATATAAGGTGCTCTCAGCTTGACTATTCTCAAAACCATTTGCAATCAAGTAGGCATGTATATTTTCATACGAAGCAAGTGGTGCTTGCTTCAAACCATACAATTCCTTTTTTTGTGTGCACACTTTGTTTCCATGCCCTTTCAACACAAAACCAGAGGGTTGAAATACATACACTTCTTCATATAGTTTTAATGTCCAATTGATGTACATTCCAACCATGATGATCTAAAAGTGTACAAATGCTACAAACGATGGTCATTTGGCATATGTGAGAAAGGGGTCTCATCAAAATCAATGCCTATTTCTTGAGTGTAATCTTTGGAAACGCTTGCGAATTGAACTTAGAACCTCCTAGTTAGTAGTGTGATGGGCTAACTACTTGCCCCAAAAGTCATGGTTGATTACTTCCTAATCCTCTCTCTTAAGGCATGAATCAAGCATCTCCTACCAAGATTATGTGACATTCCTTCCCCTTTAGATTAATCATTGTCCTCAATGCTCACTTGTGGACCCTTCTATCTAATTTGGCCCTTTTTCACATTTCAGCACCTCCATTAGCCTCAAATCCTAGTGCATGGATCTATTGTGGACCTATCCAACCCTCAATTGGTGCCAATGTCCATGTACCTTCATTTTCAGACTCACTTGTAGTCAAGCGCTTCCCGAGTGCCCACAATTGAGGCTTCTTACCTCTTTCTTTCCTAATTTCTTCAACTAGGATTTGATACCAATGTTGGGAACTAAAATCACAACCTCTTGGTTAGGAGTGTGATGGTCTAACCACTTGCCCCAAAAGCCATGGTTGAGGATTAGTTCCTAATCCTATCTCTTAAGGCATGGTTCAACTATCTCCTAATATGACTATATGACATTGGTTCCCCTTAGATTGAGGGATTATACATTAGTTATGATACATAGGAGCAAATCAATTCATAAATTTCTCTTTTCAGAGAAGGAGAAAGTGGGGTTTAGATTAGAGATTGAGGAGTATGATGGGCTAACCACTTGCCCCAAAAGCCATAGTTGAGGATTAATTCCTAATCATCTCTCTTAAGGCATGATGGGATAACTCACAACCTCCTAGTTAGGAGTATGATGGGCTACCACTTGCCCCAATAGCCATGGTTGAGGATTACTTCCTAATCCTCTCTCTTAAGGCATGGTTCAACCATCTCCTACTAGGAATCAACACTACAACTTATCTTGTGAATAGGCTACCTTGCAAAACTTTGGATGTAATGACTCCTTATGAAGCATGGTGGGGTAAGAAACCTACTCTTGATAATTGCAAAATATTTGGATGTTTGGCATATGCTTATGTTCCATCTCAATTGAGACATAAGCTAGAGGCTAAGGCAAAAAAGTATATGTTTATTGGGTATGATGATAGACAATGGGATACATGTTGTGGATCCATCCACAAAAAAACTTTTTGTTTCAAAAGATGTCAAATTTGATGAGCAAAGCACATGGTATACAGGGCCAAACAATGTATGTATAAATCCTAAAGAAATCAAAAGGAAAGGGAAGTCAAAGATGAAGGTATATGAAGAGGATAATGATGATGATGTTTGCAAAAATGAAATGTTGGATAATGATGAAGATAGGCCAAGGTTTGATTCGGAACAAAATGAAGCACAAACCTCAAGGAGTGCAGAGGTTAGAAGGTCATCAAGAGAAAGGAAGCAACCTATCAGGTATAGCTATGATACTTCTTTCTTGATAACCAAAGATTATGCTTACATTGTAAAGACAGATGAAGATCCATCAACATATGATAAAGCTAAAGGTAAAAAAAAAAATGGGAAAAAGCAATGCAAGAGAAGTATGATGCTCTACTTGAGAATGAGACATGGGAATTGGTGCCAAGACCAAGAAATGAGAAGGTAATTGGATGTAAGTGGGTGTATAAGACAAAGAGGTTTGCAGATGGAAAAGTGTCTAGATACAAGGCTAGACTTGTGGTCAAAGTATAATATGCCCAAACACATGGAGTGAACTATGATGAAACCTTTAGTCCAGTTGCTAAGGTGTCTACAATTAGACCTCTAATTGCTATTGTTATATGTAAAGGTTGGAAGCTATCTCAATTAGATGTAAAGATTGTAGTTTTAAATGGATATATTACAGACGAGGTGTATATGGAGAAACCAAAGGGTTTCAAAGAGTCAAATGGATCAAATTATGTGTGTAATCTCAAGAGAGCTTTGTATGGCTTGAAGCAAGCCCCAAGGGCATGTAATTATAGACTTTTCAAGTTCTTGAATGAACTTGGATATCAAGCTTCAAAGGTAGATAACAGTTTGCTAGTGAAGGCAAGTGGAAATGGGTATATTTATGTTTGCATTTATGTTGATGATATTATTGTCATAGGTACAGATGCTCAAATTATCAAAGATCTCAAGAAGCAAATAGAAAAGGAGTTTAAGATAAGTGATTTGGGAAATTTGTCTTATTTCCTAGGGATGGAGATTGTGTATATTCAACATGGAGTATATGTTACATAAGAAAGATACTTGAAGAATCTTCTGATGAAATTTAATATGGAGAATTGTAAGCCTTCAACCACACCTTTGGAGGTAAATCACAAATTGACTAGATATGGAGGAGAAGAGTTTAAGGATTAGTCTGGTTGAAGACCTTGTTGAAAAGTCTTGAAATTGATCAAAGTACTCCAATCATATTTAGAGATAACCTGAGTTCATTGTACTTAGTAGCTAATCCTATTTTCCATGCTAGGACTAAACACATAGAGACTCAATATCATTTTTTAAGAGAAAAGGTTCTTGATAAAGAAATTGAAGTCATGTATACACCAACAAAAGAGCAAGTGGCAGATATGCTCACAAAAAGCTTGGATGGACCCAAGTTACAAAGGTTTAAAGAGATGATAGGCATAAAGAAGAATGGCATAATCACAATTAATGATTTAGGGGGGTCTGTTGGTGCAAACCAATCACTAGTTGGTGATTGTGAAGTGATTGAAGCAGTTCAAAGATCAAAAGAAAGTCAAGGAGTTCAAGAAAGACATAGTATGTACACATGTACATTGTGAGTGAAAATCCTTGTAATATAGCCATGAATACTTATAAGAATGATAGAGAGTCATGTAATAGATACTAGACAAGTAGAAATGTACATATATAAGTCAATCATGTCAAGAAAATAAGTGATGAGAACCAATAGAGTTCAAGTCTATGACTGATAGATGGGTAGAGAGTCTTCTTCTTAGAATAGCATCAACTCTATCTTAGACTTCTCTCAGCCTGATCATGTGGATCAGGAAATCTTTGTACTCATCTAATTCAAAAGTTAACCAAGATATGACCAAAGTTTCATGATCTAATTTTCTTCAGGTTGTGTGTATGAGAATTAGGAACATTCACATGTAGAAGTCTGCAAGTGAAGTTCTCATAATCATGCATTTTGTTGTTCAAAGATTTAATCAGATTTTAGTGCTTGGTGTAAAGTTTTTTATAATTGAAGATTCAAACTTTAATTTATAAGATAAGGAATCTATGGCTAAAAGCATTTAGAAAAATGGGTTATACTTTGAGAGAAATTAGCTTATGAAGTTGACCATGTCAAAGTCACCATGTCAGGAAAATAGTTTCTAATATACATTTGATCTGAGTGATCAAATCAAAGATTTAATATTTCTTTTGGAGAACTAAGGATCATTATAGTTGCACAAAGGTAGCACAAATGTGTGTGCATCATTTGAATGATTAAATTTGAAGCTATGTGCAGATATTGAAGTCTATTTTTGAAGCAGATTTTTTGAAGTTGAAGAAACTTCACACAAAGAAGTATTTTTCAATGATCTTGAAGTTTAATACAAAGTTTGTGTAAATTTTGTTTTATTCTTGATATAGTGAAGCTCTTAAATCAAGATAGATCAAACATTTGGAGATTTAAAGGTCTCCATCAATATTCAGAAAGTCAAGTCAAAGAGATTGTTGAAGAAATTAACCTCCGAGCAGAAGAAGAAGAAGAAGAAGAGGTTAGAAACTTTGATGTTGCTACTTTTAGAGCAGATACTACCATTAAAGAGCCAAATAAAATATGAAAATATCAAATTTCTCCTAAATCTCCCATATTACTTTATCTTTGGGAAGGATTTTGTTCCTCTGTATTGCATTCAAGAGCTCTTCAATATTAGAGAAGACTACTACCTTGTTGCTATAGCCGAATCAGAAGAAGTTGCAAGGAGGTTTGTAAATGAGAAGGACAAAAGTAAAGAGGAATTTTTGAGCCTCGACTTATTCTTTTCAAATAAAGAATTCAAAGACTCAGCCAAAACTCTCTCATGCTGCTATGAAAGAGTGCTTTCATAGAAGCCAACCCTTGTAGATGAAGATTTTGACCAACGGCAAAAAGATTTGGGGATTTACTCATTTGGATGAGGATATTTGTTTGTGGAGGTAGCTGAGGGAGGAGAAAGAACTAATCCACAAGGAAGATGAGTTCAAGGTATGTCTAGATAAGAAAATTTTGAGACACAATCAATTCAAGTGATTAGGCCCATTGAAGAATTTATGATGAGCTTATTCGCTTGAATTAGTCGTGTCTAGAGTTGTTTCCTTTTATGTCTTTTTAACTTGTCCGTTATGCAATATAAGCCAATTAACATCTATTTGTGATCATTTGGAAGATACGACCAATTCAAGCAATTAGGCCCATTCAAGACTTTCTAATGAGCCTATTTTGCTTGAATCAGTCGTCTCCTTGATTTCTCTATTTCATGATTTATTTTCCTCATCCAATACCTATTTCTCATATTCTAAGTGTGCACATCACAAAAGGCCCAAGTTTACCAGTTTCTCTAATGATAATGATGATCTTTGAGGCCCCACCAATTCAAGAAATTAGGCTTATCCGAGCCTTTTAGATGAGCCTGTTTGCTTGAATTGGTCGTGTCTGTTAAGTTATTCATTTGCTCTTTATCAAAGGCCTTTATCTCTCAATAGTAATATATGATGGCACATGATGGTAGATTTGTAATGATTCTGATGAACGATCGATTCAAGTGATTAGTCCCATCCAAGATTTCCTGATGAGCCTAGTCACTTGAATTGGTCGTCTCCCACATTCATTTCAGCGATTGTTTTTCCTAACAACTTCCGTCCTATCCCGAGTCATTTAAAGTTTTTTTGCTCTCTGTGATCTTGCTTTATTCATTGTTTCCACAATTATCTATATTGGATGAGGGCAATTATCTTGGCAAGGTAAGGACACAATAAAAGCTATAGAGAGTAAAGGAAAAGCAAAAGTGGATATACATTCATTCATCACTATCTTCCAAAGTTGAATCTAGATTTATTCTGTGTTGTACATAAGCAGTACACTGAGGACCTTGATTTTGCATTATTCTCTTTGAAGGATCTTTCAAACTACATGGGCTTTTCCTCACTACCCTTTAATGCATATAGGATTTTGCTTCTTGAGAGAACAACATCATTCTTCTATGATTGTTCTATGTATCCTTAATCTAATCACAAGAACTTGGGAACTTTATAGTACCTTTGGAAAAGTCTCCCTTGCTTTATCAGTCCAAGAAACTTGATCCGTATGAGTATGAGACTGAGTGCGGTTAGTAGTTTGTCATGAGTAAGATTGATGATGATCAAAACCCTAAGATCATTAAAGTTCTTCCTAGCTCCACAACTCATCTTGTTGTACTGCTTCTTTTGATTATCATCTAGCTATCTCCTTTTCTGCCACCATCTAACATTGTTCACTTCTCTTGTAGCCTCCACTTCTTACTAAAGTTGACGAGCCTCGTGCTCTTGGAATGTTGACAAGATGGTATGCTCCTAAAGCTTTTCGAGACATTCTTCCTCCACCCATCATAATGATTCCTTATAAATTTTGACCTTAAGCCTTTTCTACACAATATCAAACCTCTTCGTTAGGAATGTGATGGGCTAAAAACTTGCCCCAAAAGCCATGGTTGAGGATTAATTCCTAATCCTCCCTTGTAGGGTGTAGTTCAACCGTCTCCTATCTGTCAATGTTGCGGTTCAACCATCTCCTACCTATCACTTTATTACATTCTTTCTCCCTTAGTTGATCATTGTCCTCAATTATCTACTTATGTATCCCTCTAGCCTCGGTGATCAGTTCTTGAACCCCCTTGGTATCCTTAAATTGATTTCCTCAACCTTGCATAGTTTATTGAACCTTTGTTCACAACCTTGATGTCTTGAACTCTGTTCTCAACCTTAGTATCTTTGAACCTTGTTCTCACCCATGTTCGATAACTTGAACACTCAATCAAGTGCCACCCAAGGTTTCCCAAGAACTTCAGACTTCCAAGCTTCCTCATTAGATTCAAAAAGCTTGTTTCAAGATCTTTCCAATGGTATGTTACATGTCTCAATCTGACCTATAGATTGAGAGATACACCTCAATCTTTGTTGGGCTAAATTATGAAAGTGACGTGCGCTATTTTGTAGCCTTTCATATAGAGGATGTCCAAATGCCTTTTTTTTAGAGGCCATTGGTCAATCCACCTTTCCTAAGCCTACTTCTTAGGCTCTGATACCAATGTATCAAACTATAGGAGATTTGAACTCACGAGCTCTTGGTTAGGAATGTGATGGGCTGACCACTTGCCCCAAAAGCCATGGTTGAGGATTACTTCCTAATCCTTCCTCTTAGGGTGTGGTTCAACCATCTTCGGCCTATCATTTCTTGAGTCTAACACTCTCTTCCCCTTCTAGAGATCATTTTCCTCAATCATCAATCCTTGATCTCCGCTTGAGTTGATGTCCTCACCCTTGCACAGTCTCTTGAACCGTCTTGTTCTCAACCTTGGTCTCTTGAAACCTTGCTCTCAACCTTGGTCTCTCGAAACCTTGCTCTCAACCTTGGTCTCTTGAACCTTGTTCTCATCCATGTTCAGTATCTTGAACACTCAATCAAGTGCCACCCAAGGTTTCCCAAGGACTTCATAGTTCCAAGATTGCTCATTAGATTTGGAAAGTTCATTCTGAGAGCTTTCCAATGGTACCTTATACGCCTCAATCCAACCTACAGGTTGACAGATACATCGGATTGATGTCCTCACACTTGCATAGTCTCTTGAACCTTCTTGTTCTCAACCTTGGTCTCTTGAACCCTTGCTATCAACCTTGGTCTCTTGAACCTTGCCTTTCTGCTTTGCTCAAGAGACCGAGGTTGCGAACAAGGAAAGTCCGTAGGCAAGTGGCCAAGAAGCAGAGAGACAAGGTTTAAGAGACCAAGGTTGAGAGCAAGGGTTCAAGAGACCAAGATTGAGAACAAGAAGGTTCAAGAGACTATGCAAGGGTGAGGAAATCAATCCAAGGGGAGATCAAGGATTGATCATTGAGAACAATGATCTCTAAAAGGGGAAGGGAGTGTTAGACTCAAGATATGACATGCAAGAGATGATTGAACCACACCTTAAGAGAGAGGATTAGGAACTAATTCTCAACCAAGGCTTTTGGGGCAAGTGGTTAGCCCATCATACTGCTAGCTAGAAGGTCATGAGTTCAAGTCCACAGTATACCAATGCAATGGACTATGGGAGATTTGAACTCACAACCCCTTGGTTAGGAATGTGATGGGCTAACCACTTTCCCCAAAATCCATGGTTGAGGATTAGCCACTTGCCCCAAAAGCCATGGTTGAGGATTACTTCCTAATCCTCCCTCTTAGGTTGTAGTTCAACCATCTCCTATATGTCAACAGTGTGGTTCAACCATCTCCTACCTATCACTTCATTCCACACCACCCTTACTGTATGAACTTGACAATGAGGTGAGGTATACTGATCCATCATGACTATGATTGATTGACTAGGTGAACTTCCATGCAAAATTAGTATGATTATTATTATTTTCTCTTTTTTTTAAGGAGTTTATTGTCCCAAGATCATAAAGTGCAATATGGGTGAAGTTTGGACCCATTGATCACAGTCCATAGAAGTTCATCACTCAATGTAGCCAACCAAAATGTGGCCAAGTTGATCTCTGAATCGATTTGGAAAAGACCCATCAATCATCATTTAAATTTACGTGCTTGTTACTTCACTTTTGAATGGAAGAACAAGACAAGGTCACTACATCAAAAAATAGGGGTTCTCAAATCTCGATCATGCCATCGACTTTGAAAGTGCTAGACTTCTTGCATAAATATGACACTTTGATATGCATGCTCTTCCAAAGACCAAAGACCCTAAAGTCAATAAATAAAATATTCCACAATATGAAGACTAGGAACCACAAATTCCATAAGAGTGGTAACTTCTAATCTGTAGACTAGCTTAACGGGAGTAAATCTTTAGAAGCTTTATAAGCCGTATGATGAACCCATAGGATGGTAGGATGATACTACACCCATTTATCCAACTGTTCTAAAAGCATTTTTTGAAGCATAATTGAAAGGAATTTGTTAGTACTCTCTATTAATCCATTAGGCCGTGGACAATTAATAGTATTGAATTTATGTTCAATGCTATAGTACTCAATGATGGCACAAATATGGTGATTAAAAAAATGAGTACCTCGATCCAAAACTAGTTCCAAAGGGAGGCCAAAGTAAGAAAACAAATTTTGAATAAGAATGGTCAGAAAACTACCCACAGTAGCATGTTGTAAAGCCAAAGCTTCAACCCATCGAGTACTCTAATCCATACATGTTGAAATGAAATTATTATGGGAAGGAGCAGTAGGTACCCAAATGGGACTAATGAAATCTAAATCCCATTTTCGGAATGGTTATAAAGGAAGGAAAAGTTGGAGATGGAACCGATGCATCATGCGAGACTCACCCATCCGGACAATGATCACACCAACATAAATATTTATGAACATCCCGATGCATAGTGGGCCACCATAATCCACTTGAAAGGATCTTCCAAATTGTAAGTTCTACTCCCAAATGACCACTAGTTGGACTAGCATGCACTTCCGGAATGGTTGTAGACACTTCATGAGGAGGTACACAACCAAGCCAAACACCAATTAGGTCTTTGAAATAGAACTGTTCCAGAATAATGGAAAACTATCGACTATGCAAAACAAGCTTTTTCCTGGTAGTGGACTAGAAGTGTGCATGGGAACCCAGTAGCTAGAAAGGACATCATTTCCTCATACAAGTTGGTGTTGATATATTTAGGTAGTGATGTGTGTGAACACTCTAGGACCGCCGGGGCACTTTTTTCCCTCTTTAGGAGGTTTTTTTCCCCCGGCTTGTATATACGCCTATTGCCCTAATGGGCTACTTTCTTTGTACATTCTCTAGTAATACATTCAGTATTGTGTGTTTGTGCTCCAAGCTTCTTCTTCTTCCTTGTGCTGTTCGTGTGCTTCCGCAGACGTCTATCTCCAACAATTGGTATCAGAGCAGGTCGTCGCTTCTTCTAGGGCGCCGTCGACACTCCTCCATTTGTAGTCTCAGAAAACAGTTGGAGAGTGAGCACATGAATGAAGGTGATTCTATGGACAGTTTTCTTACAAAGATCAAAGACCTGAAGGAACAATTGATTTCTGCTGATGAGGTTATACCAGATAGCTCACTTGTGCAGACCGTTCTGAATGGTCTTCCTAATTCATATCAGAGTTTTGCCTCTACTCTTCGGTTGATGATGAAAGGCAATCCAAATGCCTTGTCATTTGAGGAATTAGTCTCTGTTCTATTGCAAGAAGATCAGTCCACGCAGAACAGGTCCATTATGCATGTTGCAGATCAAGCTTTCCTGGCTAGTCAGAAGGGCAAAGGAAAATGGAGCTCTTCTACTAGTAAGCAGAAATCTGCAAATGCTGCACAATCGAAGAACCAGGATAAAGATGAGAAGAAATCAGAAAAGCAGAAATTGTTCTGCAAGTACTGTAAAGGAAATGATCATATTATAAAGAACTGTCCAAAACTGGCTGCTAAAGAGGCAAAGAAGAAAGAGGCTGGAATGGTTGTTGCAGAGGCCTCTACACCAAAAACAGAGTCTGCAAATCTTGTGCAGGAAGAAGAATGGGCGTTTACTACTGTCTGCAGTTTTGATCCATCTTCTCATGATCAGTGCATGTCTGCAGTAGACTCAGATGTTTGGTACTTTGACAGTGGGGCGACCAAACATATTACCTCGCATCGTAGTTTCTTCTCTTCACTCGAGCCTGCCCCTACAGGGAATACTGTCACATGCGCCAATAACTCCTCTTATCCTGTTATGGGAGTTGGTAAGATCATTCTGACTACTGCTGATGGTAGTTCTTTCACTTTGTCAGATGCTTTATTTGTGCCAGGGATCAAAAAGAACCTGTTATCAGTTTCTGCATTAGCCAAGATTGGCTTGGTTGTGAAATTCGTTGATGACAGGTGTATAGTCCATGATCTCTCAAATGGCGATGTGATTATTGCTTCTGGCATTTTATGTCGTGGGCTGTATAAGCTCATAGACTATGAAAGATATGTGAATGATTCGGCATGTGCAGTTCATGATTCTCAGGCTATGTCAGATGCAAAGCTTTGGCATGCACGCTTTGGTCATCTGAATTTTGCTAGTTTGTTACGCCTGCAGAAATCTAAAATGGTGTCCTCTTTGCCCAAACTTGAGGCACCTGGAAAACATGTTTGTGAAGTCTCTATTTTGGGCAAAATGCAGCGTTCTTCCTTTCCAAAAGATGGTTCAGTTCGGGCTACACAGAAATTGCAGCTTGTACATAGTGATGTCTGTGGTCCTATGCAGACACCCTCTTTTGGAAATTACCTTTACTTCGTGACTTTCATTGATGATTTTTCCAGGCATGCATGGGTATATCCACTCAAAGCAAAGTCCGAAGTGTTCATGTGCTTCAAACAATTTTTGGTTTTGGCTGAAAATCTGTCAGCATGTAAAATGGGCACCCTCCGTTCTGATCGAGGGGGGGAATATATGTCTTCAGATTTTAATGCATTTCTGGCTGAACGTGGGATACAACACCGGTGTACAGTGCCGTATACACCTCAACAGAATGGAGTTGCTGAACGAAAGAACAGGTCACTCATAGAGATGGCAAGGTGCATGGTCAAAAGTCAGGCTTTACCACATAGTTTCTGGCTTGAGGCTGTCATGTGTGCAGCATATGTACTGAACAGGTGTCCCACTAAAGCGTTGCAGTCTATCACTCCATATGACGCTTGGCATGACCGCAAGCCATCTGTTGCTCATCTGCGTGTTTTTGGTTGTTTGGCAAATGCATTAGTGCCTGAACAACATCGAGAAAATTGGATGATAAGGCAGTAAAATGTAATTTTGTTGGGTACAGTTCTGAAAGTAAAGGCTATCATCTGTATCATCCACAGACTAAACGCATTCTGGTTAGCCGTGATGTTGTCTTTGTGGAAGATGCTATTCAGCCATTGCTTTCATGTACTAAGGAGACATCTGTTAGCTCCAAAGACATGTATGATACTTTGATGCCTCTTTTTACAGGTGGACAGGCTAGTGCTGGTCCTAATGAGGCAACTTCTCAGCCTTTGCAGGTTTCATATGATGATGCAGATCATTCCATTTCTGATGCAGATTTACACGATGCACTTGTTGATGAGAGAGCTGATATTGAGCAGGCAAAAACTATGCCAAAATGGCTGGTGCAGACTTTGCGTGACAGCAAATTAGATGCACCTTTGTCATATCATACTCGTTCAGGCTCTCATAGTGCCTCCTTTGCATCAGATTGCTATGCTATGGCTACATCTAGTCTCTGTGATGAGAATGAGCCTGTTTCTTTTGATGAAGCACAAAATTCAGAAAATTGGATGGCTGCTATGCAATCTGAATATGATGCTATAATGAAGAATGGTACATGGTCTTTATGTGACTTGCCTCCTGGCAAGAAGGCCATTGGCACTAAGTGGGTATACAAGCTGAAGCGTAAACCTGATGGTACAGTTGACAGGTATAAGGCTAGGCTTGTTGCAAAGGGTTATGCACAGGAAAGAGGCATTGATTTTGATGAGACCTTTGCACCTACATGCCGTATGACTACTGTTCGGAGCATTTGTGCACTTGCAACCCATCATGGTTGGAATGTACATCAGTTGGACATTAAAACATCATTTCTGAATGGTGACTTGCATGAAGAAGTGTATGTTTTTCAGCCTCGTGGCTTTGTGCAGAAAGGGCATGAAAACCAGGTTTGCAGGTTAAAGAAGGCATTATATGGTTTAAAGCAAGCACCACGTGCTTGGTATGAGAAGATACATGCCTAACTGATTGCACATGGTTTTGAGAACAGTCCAACTGAAAGCACCTTATATGTTAAACGTGCTAATGATGTGCTTCTGATCATTGTTGTCTACGTTGATGACATGCTGCTCACTGGTCCTATTGAGACACATATTGCTGATTTTAAGGCTGATTTGCATGCCTCATTTGAGATGTCTGATTTGGGGCATTTGCATCACTATTTGGGCATTCAGTTTATGCACGTTGATGGTGGAATGGCTTTGTGTCAAACGAAATATATTGACACATTATTGCAGCGTTTTGGCCTTGAAGACTGTAAGCCTATTGCCACTCCTATGGAGACAGGTTTACGATTGAGTCTTCATGATGCTGGAGATGCATTTGATGTTGTTCTCTATCAGCAGGCTGTTGGATGCTTGATTTACTTATGCATTACTCGGCCAGATATTCAGTTTGCTGTCTCACAGATGAGCAGGTTTATGCATTGCCCAGGAGTCACGCATTGGAAAGCGGTTAAGCGCATCTTTCGCTACTTGAGTGGTACTCGGCTACTTGGGTTGTTTTATCCCAAGGGGGGATCACTACCGCCAGATTTGCATGCTTTTTCTGACTCAGATTGGGCTGGTTGCTATGACACTCGTGTGTCCACCAGTGGTTTTTGCTTCATGCTTGGTAGCTCATGTATATCTTGGTTGAGCAAGAAGCAGCCTACTGTGGCCACTTCCAGTTGTGAGGCTGAGTATAGGGCAGCTTTCACAGCGACTGTTGAGTGTGTGTGGCTCAGACGCCTTATGGCTGATTTGGGTGTTGGCCAGTCTTCTACCACCACCATCTTCACTGACAGTCAGAGCGCATTGGCAGTTGCGAGGAACCCTGTGTTCCATGCTCGCACTAAGCACATTGAGGTGCATTATCACTATGTCAGGGAGAGGTTCTCTACTGGGGAGATCAGCTTGGCATATGTGCCCACGCAGGAGAACATTGCAGACCTTTTCACGAAGGCTCTGCCTAGGGAGAAGTTTGAAGCTTTCCGCAAAGCTTTGGGCTTACTTCCTTTTGTGGAGTGATTTCCACATAGCTTGGCACTTCCTTATACATGAGTGCCAGCTCCTTGTTCACCGCATCACTCCCAGGGGGGATTTGTTGATATATTTAGGTAGTGATGTGTGTGAACACTCTAGGACCGCCGGGGCACTTTTTTCCCTCTTTAGGAGGTTTTTTTCCCCCGGCTTGTATATACGCCTATTGCCCTAATGGGCTACTTATCTTTGTACATTCTCTAGTAATACATTTAGTATTGTGTGTTTGTGCTCCAAGCTTCTTCTTCTTCCTTGTGTTGTTCGCGTGCTTCCGCAGACGTCTATCTCCAACAGTTGGGAACACTAACTGTGGCATTATCAACCTCGATAACTTGAAAAAGCTCCATGCCTAGAAATGAATAATCAATACCCACTAGAGGTTCACCATTATCCAAATGGGATAGAAAATTAGCTATAACATGTAAAGAATCAGGCCTATGCACAACATCATACTCAAATTTGTGCAATAATAATATCCACCATGCAAGGTAGCCAACAAAATTGTGCTACTTCACCAAATGAAGGAAGGTAGAATGGTCCACATGGAAAGTAAAAGAATGACCCAATAAATAATGAAAAAGTTTGATAGAATAAATGAGATCTAGGTATTCCATTCAATGACCAAAAAATTTTCATTAAGCATTAGTGAGATGTCGATTTGCATAGTAAATACGGCACAACTAGGAATGGTCTGCCTTCTACATCAAAATAGAGCCAATAACAAGGTTCAAAGGATCAATAGATACTTGGAAGGGATGACTCCAATCTGGTGCTTGAAGTACGAGTGCTTTGGTAAGAAGAAGTTTAAGTGGTTGCAAGGCAAGATCACACTCCACACTCCACTAAAATTTGGTTGACTTAACATGAGCTAGGTTATTACGAGGCGTGACAATGTGGGCTAGATAGCACAAATGATGGTCATGGTAGCAGAGTTTTCCTAAAAACCAAAGAACTACCTTGGAAGATTATTGGGAAGGAGCTTTTAGTTCTACCCTCACTTTGTCCAGATCCACCAATATACCATCCTTAGCAATAACATGTCCTAGAAACTTTTCCTTTTGACCCCAAAGATTGATTTAGCTGGGTTCAAAAAAAGATGAACCTTTTGGCATTGAGCAAAGCAGAGTGTAAATGCTGCAATGGTCCACTTGTTTTCTTGAAATAGAAACATCGTCAAGAAAAACTCACATAAACCTTGTTAAATAAGGGGCAAAAATCTGATGCATACAATGTTGGAAAGTGCTAGGAACATTCTAAAGTGCAAACCACACAAGTGTGCAAGAAAAACCACCCCACTTTGTAATGAAATTAGTTTTAGGAACATCAATTTCAACCATCCTAAATTGATTATAACCACTAAATCCATACAAAAAAGAATACATCTCCCTTCTAGATACTTCATCCACCATAATATCCAAAAAGGGTAAACGAAAAGGATCCTAAACCATAGCTACATTCAATTTATGATAATTGACACACATCCCTATCTGCTTATTTATCTTAGAAACTATAACAATAGGAGAAACCCATTCTAGATATTCGATAGGGATAATAAATTTGACATGTAGCAGGCAATCTAATTCTTCCTTAACCGCTTAGCAAAATTCTGAATCATATGATAGCATTGTTGAATGACAGGTGAAGCATGTAATTTCAATTGAATCTTATGCTCGAAAATGTGGGGATCTAATCCTTGCATCTCAAAATAATCCCATGCAAAGACATCCTTTAACCCGGTCAAGAGGAAGATTAACTAAGTCCAAAATGAAGAAGCTAATTCCACCCGAATTTTCACCATATGAAGTCTATATGTAGTTCCTAAATCAACCATCCCTATTTGATATTCATCAACATGCACACTAGTAGACTCCAATGGATTATTGACTAGACGGCTAAGATCAAGAGTTAGATCAAACAAAGCTAATTCTAGTTGGATTATAGCCAACACTAGAGAATACTGGGCTAATATTGCAGGGATGTCCATCACTCCTACTGACCATAAATCCTTATTGGATTCCAAGAATCAAGCTTCTTCATCATCATCATCTAGTCCTTCCAACATATGTAGGGGTTTTGCCAGCATCGATTTTTGGTCAGGCAGATTTCCTTATCATCTAAAGAGTTCGAATGTTTCTTGTGACCTTTGCAAAAAATGAGAGCTTGAGAACCCCAATCTTGTTGAACTTTCGTGTGTCATAACGACAAATGACCCAAAATTAGATCATAATTTGCATTTTTGCCCCAATAACTCAATGACTAGGAAAGTGATATGGAATGTGGCATCTTGAATTCAAATAGGAATATCCTTAAGGAGGCCTATTGGTTGAATGTGTGATTGATTTGGCATGTGGATATAAAAGGGAGTTGATTGTAAATCAGTCCAACCCAACTATCTACATACTAATAAAGTTATAATGTTGACTCCAAATCCTCCACCTATTAATACTCGTGGAATGCGTTTGGTCTTATACCAAACAATAATCAAAGGAACATCATAACCTACTAGTTTACCTTCCAAAGTTTCTACCTGATTAATTGGTACGAACTGTGAATCTTGCTACAACAAAGGGATAATCAATCTGGCATAAAAAATAAGGCAACTATAAAGGTTGCGACCAAATTCAATGAATCTCCTAGAGGTAATTGAATCGTAGATTTATAAAGTAATTTCTAAGAATCCTTAAAATTTGTATAGAAGTAGTGAAATTCAAATGATTTGATGTTATTGTATCATTTACCATTTGGGTTACCACTGGCCAAAGCTGATCTTCTAAGGATGATCATAAAGGTGGAGTATGGTTTTGGTCCGAAGATAACATTGATGTCAAAGAGTGTGATGAATTTGAAGCAAATTACAAGGGTAACTATTTAGCCCATCTTGAAGCTTGATTATATAGTTGGTGTTGTTGGTTGACCATAGGGTAAATGGAAGCTTTCTTCGCATAGCATTGTTTACCTAATCTAGTAACTATCGTAGCCATTATGCCCGAAAAATTGAAGGAAACCATGGTATTCATAGGGTCTTTCAACTTGGCTTCCTATTTTGGTATGTCATACTCTTGAGCTTCTTTGCAATTAGCTATGACATGATCAAATAAACACTATGGACCTTTGCCTTATGAGTAATTAATACTCCCTTCCTTTCAATTTCAATTAAAAAAATGTCTTCTTCATCCAATGTCGTTATATCTGGACTCAGCTACTCTAAATTGAGAGGAAATTCCATTTTCTATAAATTCTTGTTGCACTTGATTAGTGGCTACCACCTTGGTACGGGAATTATATACACACTTTTTAGTACTATGATTCATGACATTGCATATTTCATAATAAACAAGTTGCAGCAATGTGACCTTCATTTCAATACTTCGTACACTACATCTATTTGAGAACCTCTAGAGATCCTACTAAAAGGTACTGGTTGTGAAGTAGCCACTTCTTGCGAATTATGCAAAGAAGGATTGACCACTTTTAGCTTTCTTTCTAGCTACTTAGTTGCATGGTGATTTGATCTAACACAGTTTAGGGTTTAGGGTGTGTCCCTTCTAGAGAAAAAAGGAAAATATTCTCCTTAAGAATCACATTAAGAACATCCATAAACCATTTGCTTACTACATTTTTGGGTGGTCATTCAATTCGCAAAGTTTTCCATAAAGTGCTCCAAAAAGCGAGGCATAATCAACGACAGTCTGGGCAGATTGCTCTATGCAGGCTATTGGACCATATATTGTGATGTGACAAAAAGTTGCCTCATAGTTTTTGGCTTTCAAAACCTTCGCAAGAATGCTATGCAAAAAGCATCATACATTGCAAAATGATTTGCCACAAACTTTGCTAACCCTCAAACCACTTCCCCTCCCAATGTCACTTGGGATACTTGACATTTTTGTGCATCATCTTTCCCTCCTTCCAAAAGATCATACTAAGTCTCAAATAGTCAAACATGCATATCTGGGTTTTCGTCCATTTTGCCATTAAATTGATTAAAATGCATACTGCTAATGCATTGTGCTAGAGCCTCCATCTGATGCATGACTTGCACTTACGCCCCCTATGTTTCTTGTAGATATTGGAGTAACTTCCATTTCTGAATTCACTTTTTCCTCAATCTGAAATCCTATTAATTGCTCCACCCACGCAAAATCCAGAATGGACATTATGATAGAATCCTCAGCAATTTGTTCCTCCACTTGCACTGATTCATCTATAGTATGCCCTCTTTTAGCAGCTTTCACCCATAACTTTGTAGCTTTGACCTCTAACAACTATGTGATTAGTGGCCCATACGGAATTATGCCGCACTCCACAAGGGACAGGAGTCGTTCCCCTATACGTACATTTCCTACTACACCCCCAATAGTTTCTTTTGCAATATTCCAGATTGAATCTTTCAGAGTCGTTAATTGTTCTTGCTCCTCATAATTGCATGAAAACTCTACTCCAGATTGAGTTGGCATGATCTATCTCCATCATTTTAAGGTCTTCAAGATAATTTGGTAGAGAAGATCAATCGATTGATTTCTTGGTAATGTTAAGGGATCTGAAATTCCATATTTGGATATCCACACCGACAACAACCTAACAAGGACATTGTAACCCAATTTAGATGTAGTCTTGTGGATTTCTATTTGATGCGTTTCTATTGTCTTGGTTAGATCTCTATTTTGTTTTCATATAATACATCGAAAACCAAGTTGAAATAAAAAGAAGTCTACTCTCTAACATCCCTGAGCATTTTGGGAGGTGGAATTTGTGCTTATAGATATCCGTATTGGATAGTCACACAAGGTCCATATATAGTTCTTTCCATTCCTCTTGTTGTAGAGTGTGCATAGCTTTTTCTTGCTTGCCGTTATCACTTTGTTGTCAGTTTCTTGATTTCTACAACCTCAGTGCTTAACATTTGAGCATCCTAATCCTCAGATTCTACCTTGATGAGCTATCTTGCACATGAGGTAGCAAACGAGGCAAGCTCATTTTATATTATTTTGAGTGCATTGTTGCATGTACACAATAAGAGAGATAAATATCTACCTTTGTTGTCCTTGCACATCTTGAAAGGATTTGTGTACTCCCGAAATCTTCGTGGAACAAGTCTCTATTTAAGTGCCAAGTAATATTCAAGTCGTTTCAGAATGGGTTGTATCTTGTCCAAAATATGGTTGAATTGTTTCATCATTCAGTGAGAGAGGATGTCATTCATTATCTTCTTTTCAATGCCGAGGAGGTTATCCACGTCGATGTTGCAGTCAATATGAGCATATCTATAATGTATGTGGTATTCCCTTTTGTCATTTCATAGAGCATGTGTTGTGCCTTCTCATCTAACAACCTGCCATCCACCTTGTCCAAACCAACATGAAGCTTCTTCAATAGGGCCCTCTATAATACAATCATGAGCTTGACGTAGTTCCCTTGTCCATGTTTCATTTCTTGCTTGCACTTGTCAATAAGTTTGTGCAAATCCGTTCACATACTCTAAAGCATATGTCCATTAGCCCCTCAATCAATCAATTTTTTTTTATTGATACACAAGCTCTTGGTGGAGTTCATGAAGTAGTTTTTGGAGGAATGAAGGAGAAGATCTTGAGGTTAGAGAATAGATGGAGTAGCGTATGCTCATAAACTTCGGAGAACTCTCTACTTTTGGTGAAGGTCATCTTTAGTGTTTTTCGTTACCCTAAACCTCTTCATACTTTAGTACCCCTACCTTTCGAATGCTCAAGTCTTCATTGATAGGATATTGAAGAAACTCTTATATTTCACTTGTACTTGCAAAGAAAAAACAAAGAATTAGTTTGAGAGAGACACAGATAGATAAAGTAAAACATCTGTGTATGCGAGTGTGATTTGCTAGAGAAACAAAGAGAGAGAGGGGAGAGAGAGAGAGAGAGAGACAGAGTTTGTATGTGAATGTGAATATATAACTTTAAATGTTTGTGAAATGTATTTGTGCATGCGAACGTATGTATGTTTGTGTATGTGCAAATGAACCTATGTACAAATGAGTGTAGGGGTGTGTGTTTGTATGCACTTGTGAGTTGATGTATACGTGAAGAATTATATATGTGTATCATGGAATCATATACATGTATTTCATGTGTATGTACTTTTTCGTGTACACCTATTTGAATGTGGATGTGCGTGTGGAACCATGTGTCAATATGCATGTGAATCATCGCGTATGAACAAGTGTGAAACCAATCAAATAAAGCAAAGTAACAAAATCAATTAAACAATTGAAACAAAAGGTTAAAAAGCGAGGCAAGTAGGAATAATAATAAAGCATCAAGGCGATTTTAGGTCCCTCTCCATAATTTTTGGTTGATCAAGGTTCTCTCGAGCTCTCTAGTGGAAAAATATTTTGTCAGCTTGGTATTTCGATGGGTTTTGATGTTTCTATGCGTCAAAAGTAGAATTGGGTTCTTGCCAAGCTTATAATAAACTTCTTTACTACAAGGGCATATAATTCAACTTAGCAGGACATGCCATGGTGATCAACATCTTTTCTTCTTTCATCTATTATCTACTTTTTAGTCTTTTGGAGACCAAAAGACAAAGATGTAACTAAATTGGTGAAGAACTTGTGGAAATTTCCTTTGGACTAGAGATCCCAACAAGAGAAGCATGCCTGAGATCAAATGGGCCATTTTTGCTAACCAAAACGTGATGGATTCGGCATTCTTGACATGGGGGGATGGCAAATAAGGTGGCCACCAAATGGATGATCAAAGCATGGTGCAAATTTTAAACTTCTTGGGCAAAATTGATTCTTAGAAATAAATCTTCGCTTAGGTTTGTGGGGCTTCCTAGGTGGAAGGGACTTGATCTACTCACTTTGTTATTCTCTCCATTTCTTGTGACTCCGAGAGGTTCATACTTAGTCTACTTCTTATGGAAAAGCTAGAGCAAAATGAAGTCCTACATCAAAGTTAATGAAGATTGGAAGTGGTCAGCCGAAATTAAACAAAACAATTCTATTTGGTTTCCCATGAGGAGAGTGAAAGAAATTGACTTGGAGAACCTCCATAGGGAAAAGAACTTAGGTCAAATAAAGTGTTTCACATGTGGAAACATCTCTAACATCAAGAGAGAAGATGTTGTATTAGATTTGAGGACATAGACCCTACGAGAAGAGTTGACTATGAAGATTGGTGCTTGTTAAGACATAGATTCAATACGTGGGAGAAATCTAAGACTTGTCTCTTTATCAAACACGATCCCCAATAGATCAAAGGGTTAAGATGGGCCAATGGTAA
This sequence comes from Ceratopteris richardii, assembly GCA_020310875.1. Taxonomy (NCBI): domain Eukaryota; kingdom Viridiplantae; phylum Streptophyta; class Polypodiopsida; order Polypodiales; family Pteridaceae; genus Ceratopteris; species Ceratopteris richardii. Next base: position 145,463,311 of record CM035427.1, on the reverse strand, counting down.
CAAATTGGATGAGGTGATGTTCTTGAGGAAGCATCTCAACTTGCATGTCTCCCTTAATAGGAGATGGTGTCTACATTGGCCTGGTATTAGATGGGAATTTAAGTTTGTGGACCTATGGCATCCTCCCATCCAAAACCAAAAGTCACTGCTTATGGGGCAAATTCACCATAAGGGAAATTTGGACCCATGTCAAAGCTACTGAAATCTATGGGACCCCTTAATGGTGCAAGTGATGCCTCAGTGATAGAGAAGAAATTGGTCACCTTTTCGTTTTGTGCCCTAAGCGTCACTCCGTATGGCAGGCACTTGCCAAGATTTTAAACTTATAGAGTCGAATCAACATGGAAACAAGCATTTCTTGGTGAAGCAATTGGTTGCTCCTCAGCACTATGGAATGCCATCAAGGGGAAGCATTGTGGAAGATATGGAAAGAAAGATGTGCAGCAACTTGGACGACCATCCAAAAGAATGGTCAATTGATAAATCCCTTGGCCAATTAGGTAGGAGAATATGTAATTGTACGAAGTCCCCTCCCTTTAGACACCTTAGGATTTTTGTTATGGAAAATAACAAAATTAAAGGTAAGTGGATTGCACATGAAGGTGACGAAAAGATCATAAACCTTCTTTGTAACCACCTCTAAAACTTAGGCTTCTTGTTATTTTCTAGCCATCACCATTGTCGTGCATGTGAGCCATCATAACCCTACTTTGTGGAATAAGGGATCTCAAAGGCCCCTTCACTTTACAATTGTTGTTTTTTTTTTTTAATTCAAGCAAGGAAGAATAGACTTCGGCCATATTACTCTTTAAAAAATAAAACATCAACATAAATCAAAAGAACGACATCCAAAAGAATGAGGAATAGTTCGCCTATATTTTGCCTATATAATTACTATTGTATTTTGATGGTGTACCATGCCCTTCAATTTTGAAAGCTATCTACACATGGTATATTTATTTTATATTTTTTATGTAATTTTCGAAGGTCCAATAAAATTTATGATGGCAATACAACCGTCAAAAATCAACATTGTATATAATCATTTAGCGGGCATTCAACGATCCAAACAGTTTACAACTTCAACAAAGGCGCAAGATCTGCTTGTATTTCGCGAATGGCTAGGTGGCATTGTTGAAATAGCTGCCTCTTTTTAAATCTCTAGGCTAAGTAAAAGATTTAGCATCTTGTCCAAGCCCGCATAGCCTAGTGGTTGATGCTTGGAATCTCTGAGAGGAAGTTCTGAGTTAAAATCCCAGTTGGACATATCCATGAGTTCTCAAAGATGGTTGTCCATGAGTTCCCCAAGATGGGTGCCGCTACCTAACGAGGTTGGGTGTGTGTGTTTCCAATTCATTGTACTCTCCAAAAAAATAAAATATTTAGCATCTTGCTTTTTTACAGTGAGCTTTTCTTTTTGTTGTCTCCGTTTGTAATAAATAGCTGATGAAAATAGATGATCAATTTTTCTTTTTCTTGTCCCAGGCCGCTTATCCGGGTGATTGAGCCTCTCGCCTCTTTAGGTGGGGGCGAGGGTTCAATCCCCACTAGTAACATGTAAGGGACATGTTTATCATGGAAAGTTGTATCATGTGGCTGATGTGCCACCGTTTATCTTGATGTGGTTGATGTGCATAGAAAGTAAAGACCTTCATTTTGAGTACCCTTGAGATACTTCAAAATCCTTTTGGCAGCTTCCAAGTGAGGTGTTCTAGATTTATGCATGAATTGACTTAAAACACTTACTCCATAAGCTATGTTAATCCTTGTCAAGGTTGCATAGTTTAAACTTCCAACTATGCTTTGGTATCCTGCAATGTCTTCAAGTGAATCATCTTCATAAGCACTCAACTTATGATTTACCTCCATAGGGGTGCTAGCTACCTTTGCATTCTCCAAGTGGAACTTCTTCAACATGTCCTGTACATATTTCCTTTGAGTAATGTAAATTCAAGAATTTGTGTAGACCAATTCAAGTCCAAGAAAATACTTCAGAAACCCTAGGTCACTGATTTTGAACTCTTGCGTCATTTGGTTCTTGATTTGTTTGATGCCATTGGCATCACTACCTGTCAGGATGATGTCATCAACATACACACATAAATATGCCATTCTTTATTTACTTCTCTTGACAAACAGAGAAGAATCTGCCTTGCTTATTATGAATCCTTGATCTTGAAGGTAGGTAGTTAGCCTATGGTTCCAACAGTCTAACTCAGCTATGTTAACCCATGTTCTTGTGGGATAAGGGGGGTCCCATGGGTAGTATGCCCTTCCTTGTATAGTTGCAAGTCTAACTCAGCTATGTTAACCCCTGTTGTTGTGGGATAAGGGGGGTCCCATGGGTAAAGTTAAAGTTAAAGCCCTTCCTTGTATAGTTGCAATTTCAAAGTGGGATAAGGGGGGTCCCATGGGTACTATGCCCTTCCTTGTATAGTTGCAATTTCAACAGCAACAACCACCACACGGAGAAGGATACTTTACCCCTTATGATGGTGGATTCCAACATAATTATCAGCAGATTCATACACCTTATCAAGCGGGAATGGAGGCACAGTCAAATCCTATGCCTCCAACCTCCAACAACATGGGCATGTTAGCTAAAAGTTGCAGCTAATCATACAGACTCATGGATTACAACGTTTCTATGACCCGCAAAGATATCAGATAGCATTAGACAACCTCTCGCGCATTGATTTTACAGAAATCTCTGCACAGTGGAAAATAGGCAAGGAGCTGGCTTACGATCTCGCACCTCTTATACTGTATGATATTGTCTTCGATTGTGACGATAGTGGTTCCATGGCTTTTGAAGAGAATGGAGAGCGAATTGAAGACCTCAAATTCATACTGTTCAAGGTTTCTGGAATCAACACTTTATTTGATGATGACGGGATATCTGTTCGATTTCTGAACTCGAATGTGAATGGGGATGGGATCCGCAATGCTGCAGATGTCTCAAGGTTGATCTCGCAAGTGAGATTCAGTGGAGCTACACCACTTGGAAAAGTTTTGACAGGAAGGTGATCCAGCCATTGGTTCTAGGCCAAGCTCTTAGTGCTAACGCATCCATGGCCAAACCAGTCCTGGCTATTCTAATCACCGACGGAGAAGCCTACGGAGAGAAGAAGGATGCCATCGTGCAGGTCATTCGTCGAGCGAAAGATGCATTGGCTAAGTCTCCATATGGTAGTGGTGCGCTCGCTGTACAGATTGCACAAGTTGGGAAGGATGTGAAGACTCAGAAGTTCTTAGAAGCATTGGACAAAGACACACTTGTGGGTGGTATGATAGATCGCACATCGTACTACGAAATGGAGGAAGAAGAGTTTGCGAGGAAAGGTGTCACATTGCGGCTGTTGAAGATGTGTGTTGGTGCAATCGATCCCGATTCCCGAATATGATACGTTAGATGATTAGGTTGCAGGATTTTTTTAGTTGGTGAATCTTTCGTTCTGTTACGATCCAGCAAAAGAGTTTTCTATACACTAGTAATTTTACAGTTTCGGGTTACTTTTACAATAAAGATGAAGGCTTCATGGAAAACATGAGATCTTAGCTGTTAAGGTTGACTTGCCTTTTCTCAACAACTTCTCTTGGAAGTTGGGAGTTGGAAACCGGGATTCATGTGCTGTGTGACACAAGCCATTACGCCGACAGCTGATACATGTGATTTGCTGGTTAGGTGATCGACGCATGATACACGTGCTTTCTCTCATTCCCTTCTCGTGAGTCGTGTATACAGTATCGTCCGCTGTAGATCTCCGCCTAATTTTAGCATTAGTGAGTAAAAAACAAGTGCGAAACCAATTAAACACTCCAAAGTAATAAAAACAATTAAAACAGAACGTAAAAGAAAAAATTACAAAAAGATCAAAAGCATCAACGTAAAATCAAAAGCATTGCTTAAAATAGAAAATCAAAAGCATCAACGTAAAATCAAAAGCATTACGAAAATAAAAGTAAAGCATTAGGAAAATAAAGTGAACCATTACAAAGACGTCGCCTATATAGACGGTTCGTTTGCACACATCGAGGCCTTCAAGGCATCTAGTGACCCTAGAATAAAGGTTTTCATATGTGGAAGCACCTTTTGCATCAAGATAAATTGAGTAATATCAGGTTTGAGGACATTGATCCGATTCACAAAGTTGAGTTTGAAGACATGTGTTTGTTAAGTCCTACTCTAAGTCCTACTCTAAGTCCTACTTCATGTTGGGCTAGGAAACCCCCCCCCCCCATTGGTGAGTGTGAGGTAGTTGTGTGGCAACAAGATTGAAGGTATCCCAAGAATCAAAAGAAACTTGGACCTTCATCATTCTCTTAGCAAGAAGTGGTGTGTTTGTGAATTGAATGTGGTTCTAATGGGAATTAAAGTTCAAGGACTTGTGGCATTTGCTTATCGAAAATAAGAAAGTAGTGCTAATGTGGTGGATTTTGCATAGAAGGATATGGACCACATCAAAGCGAATAAAATTTTGGAGCATAAGGAGATATAGACCAATGTCAAAGACAATAAAATTTGTGGTGCTCCCTCTTGGTGCAAGTGATGCATGAGTAAAGACTTAGAACACCTTTTCTTCTCCTATCCTAAGAGTATTTCGATTTGGGAATGCCTCAACAAACTCCTTTTATTATTTAATGAGGTTAACTAGAAGCAAGCTCTACTTGGAAAAGAAATTGGGTGCTCGTCTACTATGGAATGCCATTAGGAGCATAGCACTGTAGAAAATCTGATCTCCCCCTTTTATATGCACTAGAGTGTATTCATCGTGGAAAATAACAATCTAAAAAACAAATGGGTCCCCAACAAAAGGACGAGAGATTTATTCATGCTTGTAATAATCTCTAATTTTCTTGTAATTCTTATTAATGCTTGTAATTAGCTCTAATTTTCTTGTAATTTTTCTTCGTTTATAATGTAATGCTAGATTTGCAAATGAAAGAAAAGCTTCAACACGAGTACAAGATTCATACACTGTGGGAGCACGTGGAGAGTCATTGACCTCAATCGAGATTTTTTTAACACCAAACATCTCTTTCTCTTACGTGAGTGGCTAAGGAAAGGTTCTAACTTCCATCGCTCACGTGTAAACTTGTGAATACATTATAATCATACGAAGTCTGTGCTTATGCTTTAATGATTGGAATTGCAATGCTTCCGTGGGATCGGACCCTATTCTAGATTTTCGCTTAGTATTTAAATTAATTTTTTTAGCCATTTGAGAAGTCCCACAACGGTTTTTTGAAAATAAACCTGCATGGTTCAAGGGTTATGAGATGCATGACCAATTGGGTGTCTGCCGCGGTTCTATGACTTAGGTGTCTAATGTCGTGGAATTTCGTTTGTCGACGGGGGTGTCAGTCGCAAGTCTTTGCCGATTTCATCGCAAATGTGGTTGTAGATGTGACCAGGATGGCTATGATATTTCAGTTTTCACGATAGACCAATCATGTGTGATTCAATTATAGAAGAATGTGCACCTAACACTGATGCATTTGAGGATGCGAGTGATTTCGATTTAGAGTCAATTATTATGGACCCACCCTTTGCATCAGACGAAGAATATTTCTACGAAGTAGAAACTCACCCTCAGAGACACGAAGAACTTATGAATGATGTGAGATTAGCCACACAAGTGACTGCCAAAAGTGAAGGAAAGAAAAGAAAGAAGAAAGAAACCTTGTCAGAAGAAGAAGAATCCTTGTTTGAGGTTCTCGAGAACTTCAAGAAGTATGAGATAGAAGATAGACAAATCATGGTACGAATGCCTGACAGAAAAGCTGACGTTGGAGAAGTATATGATAATCGAGAGAAAACCAAAAAAATAATAGTTGCCATAGAAGGAGAAGAAGAGAAATGTACCTACATAGGGCATGATTTGACGAATGAAGAAGAAGAAGAGTTAGTTGCCGTATAGAGGGAATATAGAGATGTGTTTGCTTGGAGTTACAAAGACCTGAAAGGAGTAGACCCGGATATATGTTCCCATAGAATCCCTATGACTCGAGATGCAAAACCCACGAAATAGAAGCCGTATACGTATAATGATAACTACGTTGCGAAGATTAAAGAGGAAATAGATCATTTGATAGAAGCAGGATTCATTTACGAAATTGAGCACACTGAATGGGTATCCCCCATTGTGGTTGTGCCCAAGAAGAATGGAAAATTGCATGTGTATATTAACCTTAAAAAAGTTAATGCCGCCACGATTAGAGACAGTTATCCTCTTCCTATCATGGAACATTTATTGGGAAGAGTTGCGGGCAAGGAAGTTTACAGCTTTCTTGATGGTTTTTTAGGCTATAATCAAGTAGCCCTCCAGAAGATCAACACAAGATGGCTTTTGCGACAGAATGGGGCATATTTGCATTTCGTGTAATGCCTTTTGGTTTAACAAATGCACCCGCCACTTTCCAACGACTCATGTGTCATGTTTTTAAGGAATTCTTACGCAAGAATTTGGAAGTTTATGTCAATGACATATGTGCTCATTCGAATATCAGGCAGACGCATATCCCAGAATTAAGACAAGTATTTGACAAATGTCGAGAATATCAGGTTTGTCTGAACCCAAAAAAATGTGTTTTCATGGTTAGACAAGGCAAAATTCTAGGACACATTGTGTCAAAGAATGGAATTTTGACAGATGAAGAAAAAGTGAAAGTAATCGCCGATCTACCTAGACCGAGTAACGTAAAAGAGGTACATGCATTTATGGGTCATTGTGGTTATTACAGACGATTCATACACATGTATGCAATCATAGCCAAGCCTCTGTACTCTCTTTTGACCAAGTTTGAATGGACAGATGAATGTGAGAATTCATTCAATGAACTTAAACGACGTTTGTGCTTAGCACCTATATTAAACCATGTAACACGGGAAGATTGATATGTTGGTTTCTATTACTCATGGAATATGACTTCGAAGTAGTAGTCAGGAAAGGAAAGACACAGCTTAGAGCTGACCACCTCTCAAGATTAACCACAGGAGAAGCTCCTCAAGGAATAGCGCATGAATTACCAGATGCATATTTGTTTAACCTTGAGATAGCACCAGAATGGGCTAAGCCTATTGTCCCTATTCTCACATACGAACCCAAGAATCCTAGGATAAGGATCAAGGAAGGAGAGATTACAAAGTCTCAAAGATATCAAATAATAGCAGAAAGTATATATAAACAGGATAATCAAAAGATTCTTGCTTGTTGTGTAGATGAATCAGAACATGCGAATTGGTTGCAATTAGCACATGTAGGTGCATTAACGCAACATCATTCGAAACATCGTACATTGCAGACTCTGCATAGACTAGGAGTATATTGGCCTTCAATGGAAGCAGATGTCTACAAGTTGTGTAAAGAATGCCCTGTTTGTTGTGAAAGACCACCAATAGAACATGCTACATTATATCACATGTCTCTCACACCAGACTGGAGTGAACCTTTAGTGAGCTACTTGAGGACGAAAGCATTCCCTCAAGGAATGACCTTAGCACGACAACAAAGTTTAGAGCAGGAAGCTCAAGACTATTCACTTATCGGCGACAATCTATACAAATGAGGACGAGACGGATACCTAAGACAATGTGTTCATGAAAGCGATTATTTGAGTGTACTAGAGACTGCACACCAAGGTGTTGCAGGAGGTCATTTTGGACCCGATAGGATCATCAAAGCCATCCTCTTTGCAGGATTATGGTGGCCCACTCATCACATGGATGCACATACCTATGTTAAGAGATGTGATGTGTGCCAGAGAACTCAATTTCCTACTCGCATAGATGAAATGCCATTGAAACCCATGATGGGAGGACGTGCATTTTCTAAGTGGGGTATAGACTTTGTAGGACCCATTAACCCCCCTGCAAAAGGAACACATGCTGAATACATTATTGTTGCGAGAGATAATCTTACAAAACCAAATGGGTAGAGGCCAAGGCCACAAAAAAGAATGATGCACACATGACTGCAAAATTCTTATTTGAAAATGTCTTTACAAGATATGGATTGCCTATAGAGTTAGTGAGCGATCGAGGAACTCACTTTCTAAATCAAGTCATTGAATATTTGTTACAGGATTTTATGGTGATTCACAAGAAATCCGCACCATATCATCCTCAGGCCAATGGTCAGGCAGAAAGTACTAACAAGATCCTTTGTAACGTACTGACGAAACTCGTGAACAACAAACGTTCAGATTGGGACAAACAGTTACACCACGCTGTTTGGGCATATCGAGTGGCCTACAAGACCGTACTCAATGCAACTCCCTTTCAGATGGTTTTTGGTCAGAATGTTGTGCTTCCTTTGGACTTCTTGATACCGACCCTTAAGGTTGCACAAGAACATCAATGGACTGGCCATGAATTATCATCAAGGATAATGGACTTGGAACGGTTAGGAGAAACCAGGCTGAAAGCAGCAGCAGGAATATACGCAGCAAAGAAGCGACAGAAAGCATACTTTGATGCACATATGAAAGATAAAGGCTTAAAAGAAGGAGATTTAGTCCTAGTATATACGCTGAAACAACACGCACAGAAGTTAGAAAAGCGAGGTTATGGACCTATGATCATTAACAGACTCTCGACAAGTGGACCAGTACAATTAGCCACCTTAGAAGGAGACATAATGCCTAATTACATTAGTGGCTGTAGAGTCAAGCTTTACCAGGAACCTCTCACCGAGGATATACTTAGAAGACTCACGTTGGCAAAGAAGCGTAAGGAGGAAGAAAATAGGATACGTGCTGAAGCTTAGGCAGAAGCTATAGAACGCATTAAGCGCATGAAGCTAAGAAGGCAAGGACTAGGGAGAGAACATTATAACCATCTAGAAACAACACCCAGATATCCCATGGCCATGTGTCAAGCAAAGTCAACTACTCATCCTAGCATAGTGGACAGGAGACCATTCATTACAGTCAGGCTAGAGCACGGCAACCCTTGCCAAGAGCTTAGGGCTTTAATTGGTTCAGGTGTTATGACTAGCGCGATTAGTTGGTCCCACTATAAGGACTCAGGAATAGAAATGCGGCCAATTGAGGCATACCTCATAGGGCTAGGAGGCATGGAAACCCCTTGCATGGGTGAGGTGCACCTTCCTATCCTCATAAACAAAGTGACCATGACAGTGAAGCTACTAGTGTGCCATGACGAGGACCTGATAGAACCCCTAATCCTTGGCCAAGATTGGCTATACGATCACTCAGTGGACCTAAATCTTAGACAAGGCTCCTTACAGATTGGAACCTTAGATCAGAAGCGAGTGATACCCCTTGACTTCCCTAACAACACTCCGCCTGAGGTATGTAACCCTAGACCCTATGAAACACTCACGATGGAGGACCAGAAGATATTTGGGCAAATCCCTCGGCTAGGCACGCTCATTCCAAAGTCAACCCATGAGATCTTGCCGATGGATAGGGGCCAGAAAAAAGGATGTCAAGAGATTTTCTCTTGGTCTTCCAACAACGGACAAATGGGGACAATTGCAGGTCAGGTGGGCTTCATCAGCAGTCAGGTGGACTGCATCAGTAGCCACATGGGCAAAACACCCTGCAGTGCCCATCCTTCCACACTTACTGTGGACTGGCCTAGATCTGTGGTACAGAATGCCTCACTTCCTAATGGGTAGGTTTCGCAAGTGTTGGACCTCCCTTCTTTTCCAAAGCAGAGTGTCCATCCGACCTCTCAACCTCAACCACTAAGGAGTCAACCACAATGAAGGAACCCAGACCGACGACAATATCAGATGACACAAAGAAAGCAGGAGTATCAGTATCACAAGGCAAGAGGCACGAGACAAGTATGGGTGCCAAAAGGACAGAGCGCACCACAAGAATTCAACAACGCGGACAATGACAGGAAGAAGTTATGACAAAAGCAGAGTCAATATTCAACGTCTCCTCGACCTTCTTCTACGAGTACGAACATTCAACAAATTTGGATCGCCAAGAAGTACCTTACAAATCGACCCACACCCAGGCAGATTTGGGTACCCAAACAGTGTATTATAGCTCAATCCTTAAGCCATGTAATATATACCCCTCAGAAATCTTTTCACCCCTCAATACCACCACATCCGATATCACTTTTTGTCCCTCAGCAGAAACCTATCACCCGCTCACAAACTCTTAGGAAGTGGATACCAAAACGTATCCAGTTGTCTCCTCAAAACCCATTGTCTAACATAACTCCCATCCCGACTAATCTACAACCTTTTAATAACTCATTTACGACTGAACCTTGTACAAATCCACTCACTATGACCCAACATCACTTGTAATAACATCTCATCAAGAAATGTATGCATCATCTGAAGCATGTAGGTGTCTAGAGACCTGCATTAGTTTTGCAACAATCATTTCATAAACCACATCACAACACTCGGCTACACGGGTTACACATCGGTTATGGAAAGGGATTGCAGTCTCACTTTAATGGGGTCATGATTAATTTCCATACTAATGTGTTAATCTTTTGTAGCAGATCTGCTACACACTCGCATCATTCATCATGCAGGCAGAAGGACCATATGAAGCTGGCCCCAGTGTACCCATGTCAAATATTGGCGAACTACTAGCTGAACCACATCCTACGGCTCAACTGCCAGAATTTCAGGGATTTCTAGGACCTATGCCAATTGACGATCCTCCTAGGGGATATACTGAAAAAATTCATCGCAACTCGCATTCGTTCCAAGGTTGAGCAGGCCCATTAGCGGATGTGGATTTCCTTTTTGAGGCCAATTTGACTTTTGATACCCGCACGTGGGGCAAGTACCAATTTTTCTCAAGAGAGTTTGAAGGACTACAGAATACAGAGGACTTAAAGCATGTTTGGGCGAGAGCAGTCTTCACTGAATACTTTAGTGATCCTTTGCCTAAACCAGATTTCTACAGATGCTATTATCTGGTAACCACTTTGACAGCTTCTGAGAACAAGGACCTACCAGGCACATTCATTTTGCCCTCCTTGGTGAATGACCCCCCATTCAAAAGGTTTTATTTGACAAAAGATTTGATTAGAGCTGCCATCAAGATCCATGGGACGCATACTCCAATAGAGCGAGAAAGGCTGATTCCAGGGCCAATGAAATGTGGAGATGTCATTAAGTGGGAAGATATTTCAGCAATCACACTTGAGCTCTCTAAACCATTGAGGATATGCATGCAACATTTCGCTTTCCCCGCTCAGGATAGATTCACCATGCCCCACAAGCGCATCTGGTTTGGCTTATATTTAGCTTGTACTGGGCCACAAACAGTTGATCTGGCCAGTTGGATCATTGATAAGCTATACTTAGCACAACACCGATGGGAAAGGAAGAAGGTAATCCATGGATGCAACGCTCTTACAAGAATTGTATATATGTGTTTGGCATATGACTTTCCAATCGAGCGTGCAATGACCAGCGAGGAGTTGAAAGCATTCAAAGGGACAACAAAGAAAGCTAGGAAGGCTAGCAAAGGACGAGCAGGAAAGCGCATGAGAGGAACTATCCCCTGCCTACAGGTCCCAGAATCACCGTCACCGCAACCCTCTCCAGAACAGTCTCCGACGGAAGCCCCTGCAACTGTACAACCTATTCGCATATGGTTATCACGACCTATCGTTACAGAAGGCACTACTAGTGCAGTTACCTCACAGGCCACATCAGTTCAGGAACTTACCACCACTGCAGCAGAAGTTCCCACCACTATTGGTGCGGAAGCGTTTTCTTTTCCAATACCCAACATGGAAGCGAAACCCATAGATACAACCTTTGATTTTGAAATGCCAGATGCCTTTTCAAATGAATTCCAGTTTTCTGAAGGCCATATTTTCTCTCAAGAATATGAACGTCCAAGCTACCCGACCACTCCACCTGATCAACCACAAGGACAAGTAGTGTCCAGCTCTAAAGAGGAAAGAACAGAAATGGATGATGACGAGGGCGATGATGAAGCCAGCCAGGGCACTCATGACTCCCAAGAAAATGTGCAGACAGATGAACAAGGACAGCACACCGACACCCAAGGTGATACGAGCACACACGAAGAAGAAACATTTGAAGCAGGAGCCTACACCATGGCGATCAAAAAGTTATATCGCACCATGGAGAAAGTTTGGGCGCGTAAGAAGTTAACTGAGGAAGAGAGCCAAGCACTAATAGAGCAAGAACTTGTCTCAGGCGGTTTCAAAGAAGTATACATAAAAGGCTTCAGGGAACTTGTTAAATCAGTGGGATCTAATGAAGCATTAAGATATTTGTAGAGAAAACCACTACCGCAATTTGACCCTTGATGAGTACGACTATTATCAAAACCAAGTCAGTACATTCGTGTACCCACAGGTGGCCAATCTTCAGAACAGGCCAGGGAAGCACGTGTTGTCCCTGAAGGCTCATTGGTAGAAGACACCATTGTCATCGACTCCCCACCCCACACTACTACTGTACATACCACTGCTGTTATTGAAGTACCTACCACACCAACTGCTCCTCCTTCACCCCCCATCTCTCCACTTTCCCCTGTATATCCGCTCTCTCCCAGACCATCCACATTTTTCGATAGTGCCGCAGCAGAAGCCTTTTTTGCTTCGATTCCTCTAACCCTTCTTGCACCTATGCAACCTAGCTTACCCCCTAGGACATCCACCTTTCTATCCAGTCCATTTCTCCATCCATCTTTCCCATCCTTCCCCGCACCTCCAAGACCCCTTTTTCCATTTCTAACTCGGTTGACCTTCTCCCCTGTATCACCTCCCCGACCCACCATTTTTCTGCTTTCCCCTTTCCACCAAGGAGTACAAGAGACCCCCTCTGTAAATTACTCTTCAAACTTTGTAAACCCTGTATTTACACCCACGCACACACCCACTATCACTCCATTATTCATAGTCACGACACTCGACACCACCTCGAATGACATGGATATATCCCAACCCACTGCACCACCACTCCCTTCATTCATTTCACCACCACACATAGGCACATCACAATTTTCCACAATCACCACAACATCCACTCTCCCACCCCCATTTCCCTTACCCCTTGCATCAACACCCACCGCATCTTCATTTAGCACACCTTTAATATTATCACCTACTATAGACACCGCATTTCGTCAGATGTTCACCTGCATGACACAAGTAAGAGATGAGTTCGCATCTCTTGGCAATAATTACCGAACGCTGCAACAGACAACGCATGATTTACAGTTGCAGCTCAACTCCCTTTCCATTGAGAATGCCTCACTAAACACCCGCTACCAAGAGATATGAGAGGCTTATCATAAACTGGAACTAGAAAGTGAAGAAAAAACCAAAGAGGCTGTCACATATATCGATAACTTGTTAAGGGCCGAGACGATTCGCAATGCGACGCTCACCAGGAACATGGGCTTACTCAGACGACACTTGGCAGCAGCAAAAGAAGAGAACCAGCGCTTACAAGAATAGAACAGAGAGAATTTAGAAGCTGCCCTAGATCAACCCGACCAACCATTAAGCCCCAATCGCTTTAAAGTTGTTCCTTCGGAATCTATGAAGATGTTACTAGATGATCATGTCAGATTGTTAGATGAATACGATAACATGAACGAGGAGTTCCACAAGCTCAAAGAAGAACACAAGATATTGTAGTTAAGAGCACCAATACAACAAGCACTACCAGCCCTTGCAGACCCATCTCCTAACATTATAGAGGAAGTCAACGCATTACAGGCCCATGTATTAACTCTTCAATCACAGATAGAAGTATATGAAGCACCACCAAGGCCAGACTCCCCACCGGAACTACCAGCAGAGGAAGAAACAGTGACTATTCCGGTGGAAGAAACTTTTGAAGAAGCATATGAACCTCAACCCATCCCAGGCGGACGAGTCACGGCCGAAGGCTAGACGACTTTCAAACTTCCAACTCCCGCATGGATGAAGACGATTGAAGAACTTGGAAGAACCCACTCAGCAAGGGTAGAGGCACAGTTACACGCAATGGCAATGATTGAAGAACGCATTTTACAGTCCCCCTACTTTGCTCATTTGGCCCCTCGCAGATACATATCTGGGCATGAGCTATAATACAAGCCTTATTTTATGTTAATGGCGGAATATCAGCTGGCCATAGAAAAAGAAACAGGCAAAAAGCCCTCCCAGACAACTCAATTCGAGCTGGAAGATTTACCACTAGATGCGTAGCAAGGAGAGATCTATCAACCAGATTGGCACAAGGATTTATTACAAGAATATCCAGAGATGATGAGTACTTAGGTCAAGGCACCACTACATTTAAAGTACAACCCATGTTGGGGACCAGTGCCACGTCGCCGTTCCTGGAAGGCATTTGTCATAAAAGTACAGAACAACAAGCAATGCCATGATTGGCTCAATTACACATATTTCAGGCCACGCACAGGACCACCAACAGTTGGATACATGATGGCCACGATTCGCCACTAGATCCCTCGCTTAAAACATATGGACGATGTTGCAACGCACATGACTGTCAAGATATTTGACATGATGCAGATGGTTTTCAAAGTCTTCCGTCGCGTCAAGGCACCCCATGTGAACACCCCGGGTTTTGAGCATGGCAATCTAAATCTAGCATATGACATGAGCACGACACCATCGCCCCGGGTGTGTTACGCCTGGCACTGTCGAATTAAATACTTACCGGCGTGCTATAAGCAGACCTTTGAAGAAATGTTCACAACCGGTTTTTGGGAATATCACTCAGAAGTGTTCATCAGTAGGCCCACACATTTGCTTCAATTATTTGCCTGCAAACAGATGGTATACTCCACACACTACAGACTCCCGCCATCAGATGAACCGCAACCCATTGATTGGGAGAAACTCGAGGCAGATCTGGCCCGAGGAATCCGTATATCAGAACACACCCTCACTTAGGAGATCCTCCAGAATTACATCCGACAGACCTCACAACAAGGTTCTCTCGAGGACGACAGAAGCGAGAGGGAGGGGGTGTTGGCAGTAGCCAGAGGCATAGAAGACGCAGAAGCATGTGAAGACAGAGCATAACAAAGAAGCAGGGAGTCAGTCGAATCATTTTTTCAAAGACTTATATTTTATAAATACTTTTCAAAACCTCCAACAGTGATTTTCATCACTTTTGTACCATATGTAACATAGAAAAAACCCTTTTTGTAATTTATAGCTCCATTTTGTGCAAGCCGAGGAGTCCTCGAGCTTGAGGAGCTTAGGTAGAATGAGCGTACCGATTTTGGTTATTTTTAGACACCGTTTACCCTTTCAAATAGCACCTAGAACCTATTTTTTAACTATGCCGGTCACTAGATGTGAAACCGGTCAAAACTAATCTAAAAACTATAAATAGAGCTAGAGAGCTCATTTTTGAGGTTGGTTAGTGTGAGCTTAGAGCTATTTTGAGCTTGTAATTGAGATCTTGAGTAATAGAGTTGATTTCCTACCTTCCATTGTGTCTTGCTTGTCTCTTCATTGTGTGTGTGTATGTGTGTGTGCATCTTTATGCTTCTCACCTTCACTCTCACTTCATCTCACATTCACGATCTTCATATCACTCCTATCTCTTCCGCGGATTGACATTAAGGAGGTGGAGCTTCTTAATGTGGTTCTCACCATTGTTGGAGTTAGACGTCTGCGGAAGCACGCAAACAGCATAAGGAAGAAGAAGAAGCTTGGAGCGCAAAAACACAATACTGAATGTATTACTAGAGAATGTACAAAGATAAGTAGCCCATTAGGGCAATAGGCGTATATACAAGCCGGGGGAAAAAAACCTCCTAAAGAGGGAAAAAAGTGCCCCGGTGGTCCTAGTGTGTTCACACACATCACTACCTAAATATATCAACAAATCCTCCCTGGGAGTGATGCGGTGAACAAGGAGTTGGCACTCATGTATAAGGAAGTGCCAAGCTATGTGGAAATCACTCCACAAAAGGAAGTAAGCCCAAAGCTTTGCAGAAAGCTTCAAACTTCTCCCTAGGCAGAGCTTTCGTGAAAAGGTCTACAATGTTCTCCTGCATGGGCACATATGCCAAGCTGATCTCCCCAGCAGAGAACCTCTCCCTGACATGGTGATAATGCACCTCAATGTGCTTAGTGCGAGCATGGAACACATTGTTCCTCGCAACTTCCAATGCACTCTGACTGTCAGTGAAGATGGTGGTGGCAGAAGACTGGCCAACATCCAAATCAGCCATAAGGCGTCTGAGCCACACACACTCAACAGTCGCTGTGAAAGCTTCCCTATACTCAGCCTCACAACTGGAAGTGGCCACAGTAGGCTGCTTCTTGCTCAACCAAGATATACATGAGCTACCAAGCATGAAGCAAAAACCATTGGTGGACACATGAGTGTCATAGCAACCAGCCCAATCTGAGTCAGAAAAAGCATGCAAATCTGGCGATAGTGATCCCCCCTTGGGATAAAGCAACCCAAATAGCCGAGTACCACTCAAGTAGCGAAAGATGCGCTTAACCACCTTCCAATGCATGACTCCTAGGCAATGCATAAACCTGCTCATCTGTGAGACAACAAACTGAATATCTGGTCGAGTAATACATAAGTAAATCAAGCATCCAACAGCCTGTTGATAGAGAACAACATCAAATGCATCTCCATCATCATGAAGACTCAATTGTAAACCTGTCTCCATAGGAGTGGCAATAGGCTTACAATCTTCAAGGCCAAAACGCTGCAATAATGTGTCAATATATTTCGTTTGATACAAAGCCATTCCACCATCAACTTGCATAAACTGAATGCCTAAATAGTGATGCAAATGCCCCAAATCAGACATCTCAAATGAGGCATGCAAATCAGCTTTGAAATCAGCAATATGCTTCTCAATAGGACCAGTGAGCAGCATGTCATCAACATAGACAACAATGATCAAAAGCACATCATTAGCACGCTTAACATATAAGGTGCTTTCAGTTGGACTATTCTCAAAACCATGTGCAACCAGATAGGCATGTATCTTCTCATACGAAGCACGTGGTGCTTGCTTTAAACCATATAATGCCTTCTTTAACCTGCACACCTGGTTTTCATGCCCTTTCTGCACAAAGCCACGGGGCTGAAAAACATACACTTCTTCATGCAAGTCACCATTCAGAAATGCTGTTTTAATGTCCAATTGATGTACATTCCAACCATGATGGGCTGCAAGTGCACAAATACTCCGAACAGTAGTCATACGGCATGTAGGTGCAAAGATCTCATCAAAATCAATGCCTCTTTCCTACGCATAACCCTTTGCAACAAGCCTAGCCTTATACCTATCAACTGTACCATCAAGTTTACGCTTCAACTTGTATACCCACTTAGTGCCAATGGCCTTCTTGCCAAGAGGCAAGTCACATAAAGACCATGTACCATTCTTCATTATAACATCATATTCAGATTGCATAGCAGCCATCCAATTTTCTGAATTTTGTGCTTCATCAAAAGAAACAGGCTCATTCTCATCACAGAGACTAGACGCAGCCTTAGCATAGCAATCTGATGCAAAAGAGGCACTATGAGAGCCTGAACGAGTACGATATGATAAAGGTGCATCTAATTTGGTGTCACGCAAAGTCTGCACCAGCCATTTTGGCATAGTTTTTGCCTGCTCAATATCAGCTCTCTCATCAACAAGTGCATCATGTAAATCTGCATCAGAAATGGAATGATCTGCATCATCATATGAAACCTGCAGAGGCTGAGAAGTTGCCTCATTAGGACTACCACTAGACGACCTGTAAAAAGAGGCATCAAAGTATCATACATGTCTTTGGAGCTAACAGATGTCTCCTTAGTACATGAAAGCAATGGCTGAATAGCATCTTCCACAAAGACAACATCACGGCTAACCAGAATGCGTTTAGTCTGTGGATGATACAGACGATAGCCTTTACTTTCAGAACTGTACCAAACAAAAATACATTTTACTGCCTTATCATCCAATTTTGTGCGATGTTGTTCAGGCACTAGTGCATATGCCAAACAACCAAAAACACGCAAATGAGCAACAGATGGCTTGCGGTCATGCCAAGCCTCATATGGAGTGATAGACTGCAGTGCTTTAGTGGGACACCTGTTCAGTACATATGCTGCACACATGACAACCTCAGGCCAGAAACTATGAGGTAAAGGCTGACTTTTGACCATACACCTCGCCATCTCCATGAGAGACCTGTTCTTCTGTTCAGCAACTCCATTCTGTTGAGGTGTATATGGCACTGTACACTGGTGTTTTATCCCTTGGTCAGCCAGAAATGCATTAAAATCAGAAGACATATATTCCCCCCCTTGATCAGAACCGAGGGTGCCCATTTTACATGGTGACAGATTTTCAGCCAACACCAAAAATTGTTTGAAGCACATGAACACTTCCAAATTTGCTTTGAGTGGATATACCCATGCATGCCTGGAAAAATCATCAATGAAAGTCACGAAGTAAAGGTAATTTCCAAAAGAGGATGTCTACATAGGACCACAGACATCACTATGTACAAGCTGCAATTTCTGTGTAGCCCGAACTGAACCATCTTTTGGAAAGGAGGAACGCTGCATTTTGCCCAAAATACAGCCTTCACAAACATGTTTTCTAGGTGCCTCAAGTTTGGGCAAAGAGGACACCATTTCAGATTTCTGCAGGCGTAGAAAACTAGCAAAATTCAGATGACCAAAGCGTGCATGCCAAAGCTTTGCATCTGACATAGCCTAGAATCATTTACTACACATGCCAAATCATTTTCATATCTTTCATAGTCTATGAGCTTATACAGCCCACGACATAAAATGCCAGAAGCAATAATCACATCGCCATTTGACAGATCATGAACTGTACACCTGTCATCAACAAATTTCACAACCAAGCCAATCTTGGCTAATGCAGAAACTAATAACAGGTTCTTTTTGATCCCTGGCACAAATAAAGCATCTGACAAAGTGAAAGAACTACCATCAGCAGTAGTCAAAATGATCTTACCAACTCCCATAACAGGATAAGAGGAGTTGTTGCCACGTGTAACAGTATTCCCTGTAGGGGCAAGCTCGAGTGAAGAGAAGAAACTGCGCTGCGAGGTAATATGTTTGGTCGCCCCACTGTCAAAATACCAAACATCTGAGTCTACTGTAGACATGCACTGCTCATGAGAAGATGGGTCAAAACTGCAGACAGTAGTAAACGCCCATTCTTCTTCCTGCACAAGATTTGCAGACTCTGTTTTTAGTGTAGAGGCCTCTGCAACAACCATTCCAACCTCTTTCTTCTTTGCCTCTTTAACAGCCAGTTTTGGACAGTTCTTTATGATATGATCATTCCCTTTACATTACTTACAAAACAATTTATGCTTTTCTGATTTCTTCTCATCTTTATCTTCCTTCTTCAAATATGCAGAATTAGCAAGTTTCTGCTTACTAGTTGAAGAGCTCCATTTTCCTTTGCCCTTCTGACTAGCTAGGAAAGCTTGATCTGCAACTCGCATAATGGACCTGTTTTGCCTGGACTGATCTTCCTGCAATAGAACAGAGACTAACTCCTCAAATGATAAGGCATTTGGATTGCCTTTCATCATCAACCGAAGAGTAGAAGCAAAACTCTGATCTGAATCAAGAAGACCATTCAGAACGGTCTGCACAAGTGAGCTATCTGGTATAACCTCATCAGCAGAAATCAACTGTTCCTTCAAGTCTTTGATCTTTGTTAGGAAACTTTCCATAGAATCACCTTCATTCATGTGCTCACTCTCCAACTGTTTTTGGAGGTAAGCAACACGAGCCTCATTCCTTGCTTGGTACAATGTGGTAAGTATATCCCAAGCATCCTTAGCTCTTCTGCAAGAGCGAATGTGAGGAATAATGGCACGTTTGACAGAAAAAGCTATCAATGCATGTACCTGGGCATCTCTGCCATCCCAGCAAATCTGCTCTGCAGTAGGTGCAGTAGAAACAACAGCACGAGCAGGAATCTGCTGAACATCATCTTCGGCACCATCTTCATCAGCTCCAGCACCTGTATTTGCAGTACCTGTAGTCAGAGGTGTAACAAGACGTCTTTCAACACCCTGTACAATGTTCCACAATCCTTTTGCAACCAATACATGTCGCATCATATAAGCCCATAATGGGTAGTTGGTACCATCCAACTTATCCTCAACAGCCAACATACCGAATACATCACTACTTTCAGCCATGGTCGGTGACTAAAATACCTTGATGCAGAAAATTGACTGTATCTCAAAAAGTTGAACAAAACTGCCCACACGAGTTCTGCTAGACCTGTAGCAGACTTTGAGACGCTTAAACTGGCGAACAGAAACTCGTATATACCTTTGGCACAAAAAGATGAAATAGCCTGCACAAGTGCTGTGATAGTGCGTTCAGAGGCTGAAACGAGCTCAGATCACGATTTCGGCACCATAGAGTGAAGCCATTTTGATCTCTGAAACACCTTGAGTATGCTCACCAAATTTCGTGTGAATCTGAGATTGCAAACACAGGAGTGTTGATGGTGCCCTCTATAGATGAAGCGATGACCTGCTCTGATACCAATTGTTGGAGTTAGACGTCTGCGGAAGCATGCGAACAGGATACGGAAGAAGAAGAAGCTTGGAGCACAAACACACAATACTGAATGTATTACTAGAGAATATACAAAGATAAGTAGCCCATTAGGGCAATAGGCGTATATACAAGCCGGGGGAAAAAAACCTCCTAAAGAGGGAAAAAAGTGCCCCGGCAGTCCTAGTGTGTTCACACACATCACTACCTAAATATATCAACAACCATTGTGCTAGAGCAACACCAACTTGGTTACAAGAGTAAATGACCTTCCAGTAAGTCTAAACTCGAGATCTTTGGCCACACATACGGATAACCAAATGGTGTCCGATTTCAGATCTGTCTGGACCAATCAGATCCTTAGATCATAGACTTACTTTATTACATACACTACCAATATCGATTTAGAAAGAATTTCCACTTGGCAATTGTTGGACTCCATGCCCTTCAATGGTCATGAGAAGGATTTCTCGCCCCAAGTCAAGCTCCACTTGGATCTCGTGGAGATCAAAGATGAGGTTGGTTTCTCTTAGTTGAACCTCTAGTTTGGAGTTGGCTTGTAGAAAGCTAGATTGGACATGAGCTATATTATGTAGAATATCATCAATAAGTGGGGCCCCCCTTCCCTCTCCCAATGTGTGGACCTTGTTGTCTCTGATCACTATCCAATTGTGCTTACCTTCAAGCCGGTCATCAATCTCAAGAAAGTGCCTTGGTTTCATGCCAATCCGACAACGTCCTTCTCATTCCCCTCAATCTAGCAGGAGATTATTGCTACATGGAACCAGACTTTTGTGACCCGCCCTCATCGGCTAGGTGTTGAGGATGGTGGTCATGAAGACACAACACATCTTGGCCAGGACTCAAAAGAATCTTCAAAACATTCATCAAGCTAGAAGGGAAAATATTTATTGAAGACTTAGGTGTCTAGAGGAAGAATTTAACATTGTCCACTCTCAATAGTAGATAGGGCTCTAGAAAATTAGAAGCATGCTGAGATACAAAGAAGAAATTCAAATAAAGAATCTACATGTACACTTTAAAGATTGGGGAGTGAGAAAGACAGAAAAACCTACTAAACAGATGTGCGACCTCCTCAAGAAGAAGTAATTCAAGGAAGAAATCCCTTTCATGATGGATGTTGATGGGGCTGAGTGCTAGATGAAGAAAATATCACGTTCATTGTCAATCATTTTACCCATTTTTGGGTATTTCCATGCCTCTTTCTCCTCATAGGCATGATTGCATGTCGACATCTCTAGAGTCATAACCAAAAGAATTCCACAAAACTTTAAAGCCTCTTCTTGAGGCTCCCATTTTGGATGATGAGATTCTTGAAGTTATTGATTGACTTCTTAATGGCAAAAGCCCACGGTTGGATGGCCTCCCCATCGATTTTTCAAGATCTTCAAGCACATGGTGACTGCTCCACTACATCTAGTGTGGCAAGAGGCCACATCTTTTGGTGAGCTACCTGAATGCCTCAATGAAGGCATTATCAAGCCATTCACAAAAAAAGGTAGCAAAAACAAGATTGAAAATTGATTACAAATGGGTTACAAAATCCTTGCTAAGGTTATTGCTAATCGAATTGCTTATCACTTACAAAACTTGATTAGTGAGGATACAGAAGGGTTCATCAAGGGCAGGTCCATCCTCGAGGCTATCATTGATGTTTGGGAAGGATAGGATTTCATTGAAGAGTATGCTCAAGATGTCCTCTTCCTTAAGATTGGCTTTGATAAAGCTTATGATAGACTCGAATGGGACTTCCTTCTCCAATCTCTAAAGGACATGGGCTACCGCCAAAAATTCATTAAGATGATCTCAATGTTGGTAGGAAGTGTGTGAGCATAGATAAACATCAATGGAGAGCTTTCTCAAGTTTTTCAATTAAAATGTTCTATCAGGCAAGGTTTGCCCTTGGCCCCTCTTCTCCTTGCAATTGTTGTACTCGATGGTCTCGAATACCTTGTTAAACATCACACACATTTATGTCTTATTCAAGGCCTCTCTCTTCCCATCACTCAAGAACATATGATCATGAGACTCTTTCACGATGACACAAATGCTTTTGTGCACAACGACCCGACTAGCATTGATACCTTTCGATGTTGCTTGGATACTTTTTGTGAGGCATCAAGCTCCAAAATAAACCACTCTAAAACCACATTTAGGGCCATTATTGAGCATCCACTTCAAATTTCATTTTACCATGGTTGTGAGTTGATCTCCAAGGGAAAAAGCTTCCGATTGTTAGGTATTCCAATGGGATTCAATGTTTCGATGGGTCAACGATGGAACTGGGCTCTTTCTAAGCTCGATAACAAGTTGGCATACTAGAAAGGTATGCAGATCAACCTGGCAGGGAGAGCTATGGTGGTTAACATGTTTCTTCTTCTTTTGATTATTTACTTTCTCTCTTGTTGCAGACTGAAGGACCAAGAGATTGTCGAATCGAAAAGGAATTTGCGAAAACTTTCTCTAAACAGGAGACCCTAATAGAAAAGGTGTCCCCAAAATTAAATGGGCTACTTGCACAAGCCAAAAAGATCAAGTGGTTTGGGCATTCCAGACATTGATGGAATGGCCAATAAGTTGGTAGCCAAATGATTAATTAAATCATTGAGTAATAGGGATGCCTCTTGGGCCAAACATATTTTTAAAAACAACAGCGCTCTTAGGCTTAAGGGCCTTCCAGGGTGGAAGGGTCTTGATCTTCTCACGCTTTTGTTCTCCCCCTATCAGGTGACTCCTAGAGGCTCGATCTAAGTTAACTCCCAATGGAAGAGTTGGAACAAGATGAAATAGTTTGTCAAGATTAGTGAAGATTGGAAATGGGCAGTCAATATTAGATAGAATGATTGGATGTGGTTCCCAATCAAGGGCATCAAAGGTGTTGAGTCTTGGAAGCTCCAAAATGTTAGGAAGCTTTGGAACAAAGGTTTTTGTTTGTGAAAAGACTTTTGGAATCAAGAAACATGCCAATGAATTAGATTTAAGGACATTGAATCTGCTAAAAAAGTGGACTATGAAGAATGGTCCTTGTTGCAGAGCAGATTCAATGCTTGGGAGTGCTCGAGAACTCACCCCCTTAGTGGGCATGACTCCCCTCACCTTCAGGGTCTTAGATGGCACAACGACAACTGTCTTGATAAAATTTTGAGATTCAAGAAGAATGCAGACTTTCATATCCCATTAAATAGGAGATGACGTGTGGATTCGTTGAGTTTTAGGTAGAATTTTAAGTTCCAATCCCTATGGCATCCCCTCGCCGAGGAGGTGAGAAAAATAGTTCTTATGTGGCGAATCCTCCACTAGGAAATTTGGACCAATGTAAAACCTAACAAAATTTGTGGAGCCCTCCATGGTGTAAATGGTGCCTTCATGACAATGAGAACTTGGGACACCTCTTCTTTTCATGCCCCAAATCAATGTCAGTCTGGTGAACCCTTGGGAGAATCATGTTGCTATGGGGACAAATCAACTAGAAGCAAGTGTTATTGGGTGACGTTCCTTAGCATTGTGTAATGCTATAAGAGGTGAGACCCTCTGGAAGATTTGAAAAGAGAGATGTGCTCTCAACTTTGGTAGCTTTTCTAAAGAATGGTCGATCAAAAAATTTCTTTTCCTTTTAGGCAAAAGGATATCCAATTATAAGAAGCCACCTCCTTTTAGACATCATAGAGTGTTTTTCCTACAGAGCAACAAGATTAAAAGCAAGTGGACCTCCCATGGAGAAGAAAAAAAGATTGTTGACCCTCTTTGTAATGTTATCTAACAAATTCTAAGCAACCCCTGCTTTGTGGGATTGGGAAGATCCCATGGGTGCTACACCGGTTCACTTGTACAATTGTTTTTTTATAAATTAAAATATGAGAGAGTAGGCTATTGCCAAACATCCTTTTGAAAAGATAAATAAATTAAAAAAAGAAGTGCCACAGCATAGCGCGTCTCCCTTCCCCGGGTCTACTCGACCCCAAACAAATATCTTGGACGCGTTGAACGGGCACTATTAAGCAAGCATCTGCCAACATAGTTTCCTAACTTCGAAGGTACTTGAGGAGAAGAAAACAGATATGGGTCTCGCCAGTAAGATCAAGGCTACACAACAGGCTGCGCAAGCTAATCCGTCAGCTCCCTCTTTTAACCCAGATCCTCAGCATCAACAATGCACCCCCAACTATGCGACTGACGCTGTGTACCCGCAGCGGCAGCCGCATGGCGCTGAATATCAACAACAAACATCCTACCAGGCGCTCAACGCGGCGTACCCACCACACCAGGTACATGGTGCTGAATATGCATATAATCAACCATATGGCCACGAATATGGGGCGGCACACGCTGATCTACGATATGGTGCTCAAGGGGCATCGCACGGGGGTCCTCAAGGGGCGTCACATATCGGTCCAGAATATGGTGCTCAAGGGCCTCATATGGCTGGATCTCACCCTCAACAGACGATTCAGGGTCTGCCTCCAAACCTCCATGTCACAGATGCGCTAGCTAGGAAACTGCAGACAATCATACAGGTTCAACGTTTGGAATTTTTCTATGATTCTCGAAGGTTTCAGGCAGTGCTGCAGAAGCTCTCCTCCGTTAATTTTGCGGAGATCGCGGCCCAGTGGAAAATAGGCAAGGAGCTTGCGTATGACCTTGCATCTCTGATACTCTATGATATCGTGTTCTACTGTGATGACAGTGGATCCATGGCTTTTGAAGAGAATGGAGAGCGCATCGAAGACCTCAAGTTTATACTGTCAAAAGTTTCGGGTATCGCCACGCTGTTTGATGATGATGGAATCTCTGTTCGCTTCATGAATTCTAATGTAAATGGAGATGGCATGCGCAGCGCGGAGGATATCTTGAGGTTGATTTCACAAGTGAAGTTTTCAGGGGCGACACCATTAGGAACGAACTTTGAGAGGAAGGTGATTCAGCCATTGATATTAGGTAAGGCTGTTGGCAACCAATCCTTGACAAAGCCAGTGATGGCGATTATCATCACTGATGGAGAACCCTATGGGGAGAGCAGAGACAAGATTCTGAAGGTAATCCGGGAAGCAAAGGATGCCCTCAGTAGAACACCCTATGGCAGTGGTGCTCTTGCCGTGCAGATTGCGCAAGTTGGGAAGGACATCAGGACCCAAAAGTTCCTTGAGGAGCTAGACAAGGATCCATCTGTCGGTGCTATGATTGACTGTACCTCATATTATGAAATGGAGGAGGAGGAGTTTGCTAGAAAAGGGGTGACCTTGACTCCAGAGCTATGGTTACTGAAGATGTGTGTTGGTACAGTCGACCCAGAATACGATAAAGAAGATGAATAGATTGCTGCGCAATCTTCCTCTTTGGCTACAGGTCTGCATAAGAGGATGAGGCATTGACTAAGACCTTGTGGCTTTTAGGTTTTATTTTAGGTCAAATTTGAAGTGAATCACCTATCCTTTTGTGTCTACAGATGCAAGCGTCCCACGTCCAAATTCTCCAATAAGACCCAAGTATAGTTCTTCGGGTCTAACTTCTTGTGATTTCGTGATTCACTGTATTATCTTGTTCTTCCATATAAATGCCACGTTTAACTCCTGTCTTGGTTTTGTGTTTCTTGATAAGCGGGAAAAAGTTTGACTTCCATTAAATAGTTTAATTTCTTTTCTCTTACACACGTGACACTGTTCCTTGTTCATGTTTACGCACATGGGACAGAAGACCTGTTTAGGAATATAGCTTGTTTCTTGCCAAAAGAAAATGCTAATTTTGTTGTTGTACGAGGTTGATTCATACGTGTTCATTTGTCATTGTTAACATGACATCACTTTCTTCTAAGCACACTTACACACACATACATACATTTCATGGTCTACTCATCACTCTTTGATTCTCACTCTTGTCTTGTGAGTAAACCTTCATTCTTGCTTCCATGCATATATTCTTGGCATGATATCAAAGCTTTGGGTATTTGGTGGTGCATGTGGTGGCATTCTTTTGGTGGTGGTTTTCTTTCACTAACAAGGAGAAGCGTTTGGATCTGGTGGTGCTCATGAAGCATTTTTCAATGCTATTTTTCCATTTTACCACCCTCCCATCCTCTTTCTACCTCTCTTTTCCCCCCCTCCCCCTCTTGTCTTGACAATTTCGGTAGTTCCCAAAAGTGTTTTCCCTTCTGCTCAGACTTTTTGGTGGTGTTGGAGTTGAATCTTAAATTTTTGAGTGTTCACAAACATGCTTGTGATGATTTTCATCTAGTTCGATAGAATTTTGATCCTTTGGATGATTTATCTTCTTGAAGAGCTGTGTGGTAGTTTTGTGTCTTCTTGATGGCTTCATACTCATAGTGTTGTAGATCTATCATAGATCTAGTCTCTCCATTGGTAGATTTCTGCCCTCCTCGCTTTTGAGGTCGGTTCATCTTTTCTCTATGAAGAAATGACACCCAAATAGTAAATTTTGATGTAAATGCTCTTGGATTTCTCTTGAAACCCCTTTGAGGATAGGTGAATACAAATTTCACCTTCGATGTACTTAATTATTGTTGCAGACTATCTATTTTGAATTCAAAATTCTATCTTGCACTTTCACTTCTCTCAAACAAGTTTAGGCTTTGGCATGCTATATCCACTTGGTGGTTGCAACCTACCTTCGCCAAATGGTTTGTACTCTTGATGGATTTCCAATACTATAGCATGCCATGAAGTTGTTTTCTCAAACACTCCTACTTTAATAAACATCTATGACCTAAAACATGTTCTTCTATCTTATCTTCTTCATCCATGATTCTATACTCATGGAATGAATTGTACCATTTTGATAAGTTTTGGTACTTTTCCCTCCTTTGAAGAGTTTTCATCCTCAAAAGTTGTAAATTTTATAACTTTATTCATAATTTAAGAGTCATTTCCATGACTTGTTTCACCATTTGAATCTCACACTTGTCTAAACGACTATATTTGAACATGATCTATTCTATAGTCTATACTCTTTGTGTGAGTCTTGTCTAGATATAGCTTTTGAATGTATAAGAATTGAAATTATCAAGAAGATGTACTAGAAAAGAATTGTAGATTTGGTATTCAAACATATCATCCTCTATATGTATCTCGACGACCACGTCCTAACATATTTATGAATTTTTTTTTGATCTTTAGTAATGGTCATGAATTCTCATATTCACAAGAAAATAAGTTCATGTTTACTTATGTTAGGATAGGTGGATTTAGCTTGAAGGCTAATCGAAGCATGAATTCTATGGATGTTCTTAAAGGTACATTTTTCCATTTCCTATTTGTACCTTAAGAAATTAAGTTTCTCAATTAAGAAATATTGTATCTCCTGAAGAAAACGTGTCTTGATTTTTGTTTCGAGATACTAATATTTGTTGGGCTAATTTCTAAAAGGGACACGTGCCATTTTTGTATCCTTTCACATACAAAGGGCCCAAGCACCTTTCTCAAGGTCATTAGGTACCCATGAGACTTTTGGAATCTATCCACCTTGCCCAAGCCTACTTCCTAGACTCTAATACAAATTGTTGTCACTCTCACAACAAGAACTATCAAGAAATAATCTAGCTAGCCTAGGAGTATAATCTTACTAATCAAAACCACCATCTAAGCCTGCGAGGGGTGAGAGATGCATCTATCCACCCAACCAACTCCACCCATATATGTACCTGTAAGCCAAGGGAGGAAACGTGAGGAGATCTTGCCAAGTGTTCCCTCCACATGGATTTTAATACGAATCCTTCTAACCTTGGGAATCATGTACATGAAATCACATGATGCTCAATTGATTCTAAAAGGATTCCTCTCAAGCATGCATGAGAATTTCCAAAGTCTTGAGAGGCTTCTCTAGGGGTTAAATACCAAACCCTTAGGACATATCAATCCTAAGGGAAAAAATCCTTCAATTGGGAATAAATAAGATCAAATTGCTCAAGGGTTCAACAGTTAGTTTTGAAAACACTTTCACAAGGGTTTATTGAAGTGAATTAGGACCCTCAAAACATAACCTTTTATGCTTACAACATTGATGCTCATTCAATTTTCTAAATATGAACCCAACCAAAGCTTTAATAGTACTCGATCCTCTTTTCTTCCAAGCTTATTGAAGAAGTCATTGAATATCCCCGAGTTCAAGGTTCCATTATCCTTAAATCTGGCATCCCATACCCAGGAATCCACTTTGGTGGTAGTGTAAACCTGGACGTCCCATACCATCTGATTTAGACTCTCACCATAGTGCATACAACTTTAGCTCTTAATCAGTGATTTCTCTTTGGGAAAATTTTCTTCCTCTTAGTCTAATCAAGTAGCAGTATCTACTTTGAGTCTTCATTGAACTATTTCTTTGATCAAATGCAATGAAATTTATCTATTCTATCTCATTTGATAATAGATGTTGTATTAGATATTACCCTTTTAACATAGTTATGCATCTGTCTCAAAGGAAATAATCATGTGCCTATCATTAATTTAGCCAAATTTCCATACCTTTAACCATTGTGGAAAATCATTGCTTGCTCATAAGGCATATTCTAGAGTATGCGTAGTTGGAGTGTCTCTCAAACCTTTACTTCTCCTCTTCTCTAGATATCCATTGATGAGTTACAACTATTCTCTCCTTAAGCAACTCTTTTAAAGCTCAATGGTTCAAGCATCTCATGCCCATACTTATCAGTTTATGAAATTTTCTTCCCCCATTGGTTGATTATTGTCGCAAATGATTAGTTTTTGAACTTCTTAGGACCTTTGAATTGAAAAGTTCTCCTTCACAGAGTTTCTTGAAATTCTTGTTTGCAACTTTGGTATGTTTGTTCACAACCTCAATATCTTGAACTTTGTTCTTGTAGAGATTACACGCACGGAAGCAAAATGAAAAGAAGAGTGTACTCATAAAAGAAAGAGTATGAGAGACCCAAAGTGTGTAGACCAATAAATGGGTAAACTCACATGGACTAGAAATGAGCTTGCCAAGAGCATGGAGTAGAATCCTCAAGCTTCTAACCAAGTATAAATGGGGGGAGAGGCCCTCCTTATATAGATTTGGGAGGGGATCTCCAAAGTATATCCCATGCGGGATAATTCCACTTAAAGGAGAATGAATACAATGATAGAAGCAAATGGCAAAGTGCCCAAATACAAAAGAGATACAATATAAAATGGAAATAAACTGGAAATGGAGTGATTCCTAGATACAAAATGGTGATGCACTCATGCAGATAGAAATGTAGACAATGTAAGAGCAATCATGTCATCAACATCCCCTCTATAGCTCCATTTTGGAGCGACTGAATGCTACAGAGGTCCACTAAGCGTTGGAGCAAAACTAGAGGTAGAGCCTTCATGAACATATTTGCCAGGTTCTCTTGAGAGGTATACTGCTCTAGAGTAATCTCCTGAGAGATGAGCTTCTCGTGAATGAAATGGTACTGGATCTCGATGTGCTTTGTCTGAGCATGGAACACTAGATTCTTGGCGACAGCCAAGGCTGACTGGATGTCTATAGAGATGCATGTCGGAGTAACCTACAAAACACCAATGTCAGATAATAATCATCAAAGCCAGATGGACTCACATGCTACAAAGCTGGATGCTCGATAATCGGCCTCAATGGATGATAGAGCAATTCTAGGTTGCTTCTTACTTGGCCAAGAGTTAGGTCCTGAGCTAAACAAGAATGTGCACCTAGAAGTAGACCATTGAGAATCAGGATCACTATCCCAATCTGAATATGAATATACGATGAGGATCACTAGCCTAATTTGAATATGAATATACGATGAGTTCGATGTCCCCTCTATACCAAAAGACCATGATGTCAAGCGAGGGCTAGGTATCAAAGTAGTCTCTGAGCAACATCCCTATATGTCATACACATAACACACACATACATACATAGAGAACACATATACATATACAATACACACCTACATACATACAACACATACTTACACATTAACACGTACATACATGCAACATACACATAATACCTACACAACCATACATACATACACATAGCACACATATGTATAAGGAAAACAAACTAGTTGTGGCACAAGAGGTTCAGGCATATTGGGTACCCCCATACTCAAGCACATGCAAAATTGTAGCTCAAGCGTAAGCACCACCTCCTTTACTTGTCAATCCGCGGACACATTAGGACTGGTATGAAGACCACAAGCAAGTGAAGGCACAAGTGTGTGAGTGAAAGCACACGCAAGCATGCACACACATACACACACACGCATGCAAGGTAAGAGCAAAGAGTGGAACAATGGAAGAACTTCGATTACAAGAGAAATCTAATACGAGAGCTCCAATCTCTAACAAGCTAACCCCCAAAATGAGCTCTCTAGCTCTTTTTATAGTTTTTTGACTAGTTTTGGCCCTGTCCAGACCTGGTGTTCGGCCTAGTTAAAAATTAGGTTCTAAGGCTTATTTGAGGGCTCAAACGAAGTCTAAAAATTAAGAAAAATGGTAGGATGATTCTTCTAATACTCCTCAAGATCGAGGACTCCTCAACTTGTACATAATGGAGTTACAAAAATATGAAATGGTATTTACAATGGCTTTTAGTGATGAAAATCACTATTTTTATAGGGATTCCTTCTGAAGATTTGACATGTACTTCTTGGAGCTCCCTACGTGCTTCGTCTTCTTGTGTGTCCACCTCTTTGATGTGCTCTTGTGCTTTTTCCTTGACCTTCAGCTTCAACACTCCCCCTCCTCTCGAGTCTATCGTCCCTAACATACCCTTGTTGTAGTGGTTGTTCCAAGTAGTGCTTTGAGAGGTAGTGTCCCTTCTGCATGAACAAGAGCCGTCTAGCTCCCAAATGTGGTAGGCTTGGTTGTTCGATTCCTCATTTGTCACTATGAGCCTTTGTAAGTTGTAGTCCCTTGGTATGTACTTCGTCCTTGGATTCTTGCATGAAGATATATTTGTGAGCTTTCCAAAGTTGCTAGCTACTCAAATGTTGTCCATGTTGATATGGAGCAGCGATGGGTGGTGGATTGCTTCGTTGCTATTGTTTTTGTAACCTTAATGTCTTGTGGATCTTTCAAAGACGATATCGATAGTAGTCATGCCAAGTACTCGTAACCCATAATGAATGATGGGTAAGGGTGTTAGTGCATGGGAGGAAGAAAATATGTGCCTTGTGCACGACCTTGTAATGTAGCCCTATGCATGCTTACTTGGGAATGCATTATAAGAAACATGGTGCAAAAACATTTTCGGGTCTTGAGCTAAGTGCTCAAGGGTACGCTCACGCAGAGGTTTCCTAATCTGTCAATGTTGTCGTGATACCCAAGTAAAGGATTCTTACCATGAAAGGTCGATCAATATTCCACTCTTCGTGTTGTACTCCAATCATAGTGATTGATGAATGGCATATCTTCGGTGGTTGAAGTATATCCATCTTGATGAGGCATTGATGAGATCCTTCGAGTGCATGGTCCGGTCCCCTCTCTTCAAAGAAACATTTGTCAAATACTGGGAATTGAATTTCTTTATAATCCTTGAAAAACAACATTGGGTAACTACACCAAGCTTAGTTTCACATATTCTCTTTAGCTCACCATAAGCAGGAGTCTTCTCACCCAATTGTACATACAAGGATTCGCAGGGTGCCAAAACTACCCCTTGCAGATATCTCCTTGGATGCTCTCGTACATACAGTAGTTAAGCATCGCTCAAGTTGCGGACCTTCAAGCTCTTCCCTCCTACCATGGTAAGGGGGAGTAATAGTTTTGGATGCCATGTTCATGCCAAGTTCTAGACATCTAACAGATAAGGCAGCACCAATATCATCTGCTAGCCGAGACATACTTCTATCCAAACTGATAAATGCCCAGTTATAAAAAACTCCACCTTCAACTAAGCATGACTCATTCATGTTCCATGAGCCAAACCTAGGAACACGCTCTCTCTCTCTCTCTCTCTCCCCCCCCCCTTTTTTTTGGTACTAGAGGTACATAATGAAAATGTCATGATGACATATACAATAGATGAATGTAATTCATCTCTTCTTAGTCCATGTGCATGAGGGGAGACTAAGGGTGCATGGGTGGAAAACAAAAAAGTGCCTATGCATGGTCTTATGATGAGACCCTATCTCATGCATACTCTTAAAAATGCATACAAAAAGCAATGGTGCAAAAATGGATAGATATTGAGCAAAGTGCTCAAGGGTGAGACAATGATGAGGCTTCCTCCAAATGTCTAACTCCAAGAACCTTTTATTTCCCATCAACCATTTGAAATGGATAATACTTTTGTCCACCAAACTGACAAAAGAAAAAAAAAAAGAAAATTTTTACAATGTATGAACATGTGCCCTCTTTGTGCCTGGGTTAAACTTAGTGTGCCTAATGCTTAGCCTTTGGATGAGGCCCTATTCGCATGCATACTTGGTGTTCATCTTGAACATATGTTGTGCATTGGGCAAGGTTGGGTTTGACACCCATGGAGGTAGCATGAAGAGGTTTTAGGCTGCCAATATGTCTTTGCTTTGCTTGTCTTTGCCTTGAAGTTTCTCTTAAGATCTTGTTGAAGTTTTGGCTTGATTGCTTTGGATCCTTTGGTTAGAAGTGGTTTTTTGGCTTGATTGCTTTGGATCCTTTGAAGATAAGGCATGGTGGGTCTAGACCATGGATTATGGATTTTTTTGTGAGAGGATTGATTTTGTACAAGGGCTTTCTTTGGTACCCATATCATAGTGCGATTTGGTTGGGCTCTAAGTAATTGCTTGGCCACCCAAATTTGCTTGACATTACAAGGAAAATGTGATTTTTGTTTCTTGATGTAAGGGTCTCTTGGGCCTTCTATGTGAGTTTTTTGAGAAAACTCATCTTTACATGGGGAATGCAACAAAGGTTGATCTTCTATACATACATGAGGCTTTTCTTCCAAAGAATCGCGAATTTCTCAAAAATGTCTAAGTCCAGAAGATCGTGATTTTCTCCCAAAGAATCACGAATCTCTCAAATTCCTCTCAATCCAGAGAATCATGAATTTCTAGCAGAGAATCTTGAATCTCTCAAATTTTTCTAAGTCTAGAGAATCATGAATTTCTTGTAGAGAATTGCGATTTTCTCAAATTTTCTTCAAGTCCAGAGAGTCGCAAATTTCTAGCAGAGAATCGCGATTTTCTCAAGATGCACAAACCCAAAGAATCGTGATTTTCTCCAAATGCTAACTCCAGAGAATCGCGATTTTCTCCAAAATTTTTAAGCGAGAAAAAATTTTGAATTTTCTAGAGAATCGCGATTTTCTGACAAAGTCGTGATTTTCTGAGAAAGTCGCGATTTTCTAAGTTTTTTGGCGGGAATTTCGAATTTTTGCACCAAGACCCAAATGTGCAGAAAATCATGAAAAACACAAGCAGATGCACTCCCAAGCACTTCCTAGCTCTTTCTTGCACTCCTACACATGAGGAACGATGTGAAAATGATGAAAATGCACTAAAAAATGAAAAAATTCTATGAAGATGAAGATGGTGATGATGAAGAAGGAGAAGAAAAATCAGAAAAATAATAGAAAAAGACTATTTCTTACGCTCCAACATCGCAAATCCACAATCTTACCATCAGAATGCTCGTCCTCAAAGCTCTCTCCCTGGCAATGGTGCCAAAATTTGGTGTAGCTCAAGCGTAAGCACCACCTCCTTTACTTGTCAATCCGCGGAGACGTGAGGACTGGTATGAAGACCACGAGCAAGTGAAGGCACAAGTATGTGAGTGAAAGCACACACAAGCATACACACACATACACACACACACGTGCAAGCTAAGAGCAAAGAGTGGAACAATAGAAGAACTTCGATTACAAGAGAAATCTAATACAAGAGCTCCAATCTCTAACAAGCTAAACCCCAAAATGAGCTCTCTAGCTCTTTTTATAGTTTTTTGACTAGTTTTGGCCCTGTCCAGACCTAGTGTCTGGCCTAATTAAAAATTAGGTTCGAGGGCTTATTTGAGGGCTAAAACCAAGTCTAAAAATTAAGAAAATTGGTAGGATGATACTTCTAAAACTCCTCAAGATTGAGGACTCCTCGGCTTGAACAAAATGGAGTTACAAAAATATGAAATGGTATTTACAATGGCTTTTAGTGATGAAAATCACTACTTTTATAGGGACTCCTTCTGAAAATTTGACATGTACTTCTTGGAGCTCCCTATGTGCTCCGTCTTCTTGTGTGTCCACCTCTTTGATGTGCTCCTATGCTTTGTCCTTGACCTTCAGCTTCAACAAAAATATTGGAATAGTTTCTCACCTATCATTCATCCCCAAATCAAAGCACCATGTGAGGCTTGTGTGCTGGGTAAGTAGTAGAGAAATGCATTTCCACAGGCAAGTAAGAATCGAGTGAAATCTCCTCTACAACTTGTGCATGTTGACATGTGCTCTAAAATGACTACTGAGGTTTTGAGGGAATTTTTATATTTATTGTTAATCATCAACGAATATAGTACAAAGATGTGGGTGTGCTTTGTCCATGATAGCGCTCAAGCTTTTGGTAAATTTTAGGAATGGATAGCTCATTGAGAATGAAATAGGGATCAAGGTGATAAAACTTTAGACAGGCAAGAGAGGTGAGTTCACTTCAAAATTTTTGAAATAGTTTTTCAAGGAAAAAGACATTTGATACTGTTGGTGTAATTCACAAGCCTACACATTTGGCTTGATGGATACATTAAACTCCATGCACATATGAAGAAGCATAGGAACTAGTGCTAGTGGTTAATTACCACTTTATCTCTTTGTAAAAGTCAAATTGACTTGGAATCTTTGTAAACACCTACCAAAAGGATTCATGGAAAAAGTTAGCTTTTGATTGAAGGAATATCTCCTAGGATATAGGAGCTTGATCATAGGGAGCCAAAAGTTTGAATTTGAATTCAAATTTCTACCCAATTACTATAAAAGTGTTCATGGAAAAGTCGCGGGTAAGACTCATTATTCCCGAGCTCATTACTGTCAATTCTGAGTGTGTGTGAGGCCTACACTCTAGCCCACACCATCTACACCATTAGGCAATGAAGTTCATGCCGATGGATTTGTATACAAGTGTTCATTAATACATATATCTTCATTAGTCATTTCTGAGTTCTCTGTCATACTACTTGAAAGTCTATCAACTTGTGGAGTGCATATCTCGGTCATTTCTCGACCAAAGTCAAAGATTCAAAGCTTGTTGGATTTAGCTCAAAGTTTTCTACATGCTGTGAAAATTTTAAAAGATTCTATTCAGCCATTTCAGAGAAAAGCTCGTTGAGGTGATCACTGGTCATTGTTTGCTACAGTCCTAAAAAATCGGGGGTAAAGCTTTATTTGCTAAATTGATTTCTCTGAGCAGAGTTAGTCTTTTTACATCATTCCACTTGGAATAGTTAGCTTTCTAAGCTAATTAGATACCCCTAAAAGGAAGTTTTCCAATTCGTATTGTGCTGGTCATACTCAACAAAAGATCTAGCAGGTGTCAAGACATAAATAGAAGGTTTTCTTGAGATTGTGAGTTTCAAAGTTATCTGTTTTGGTTCAATCATTACACACATCATTTCCAAAGTACATAGGCCATTTTATGGTGTCATTGGAAAGCTAAGGAGGTTCACTTATCAACTCTGAAGCTTACAAGGGCTGGTACAAAGCAGGATTTGGCAGTACCTACTCAATCTTCTGAAGTGTCCATTCCATCTTTCCCAACAGTGGTATCAGAGCAAACTAAGGTAAAATGGGAGATGGTTTTCCTTCACTCATTGATAAATTGGGCAGGAACAACTATCAGGCATGGTCTCTAAGGATGAAGACCTACCTAAAAGGAAGGAGTCTTTATGGATACATCTCAGGAGATGAGGAATTTCCCTCATTCAAAACAAGAGGATTACCAACAAAGGAAGAACATGAAAAACTCAACACATGGTGTGCAAAGGATGCATTAGCAAGGTATTATTTACTCAACTCCATCTCTGATTTTCTTTTGCCACTCATTAGGAACTGTAAGACATCACAAGAGACTTGGGAAACCTTGTCATCTTATTTCTCCTCCAACACAAGGGCTAGGAAAAATCAGTTGTGGATTGAATTCACCACATTAAGGAAGCAACCTAAGCAAGCTGTCTCAGAGTTTGTGACCAAGATTAAAGATGTAGCAGATTAGTTAGCAAGCATAGGAGAAGAGATTGAAGAAGAACAGATTGTGAGGCAAGTGATCAATGGGATCAAGGCTGATGACAAATGGGAAAGCTTCACCACTGCCATGGACCTTTACATGGACATGCAAATTCCAGATCTTACAACTCTCATGGGACAATTATTCACTCATGAAGGCAGGCGCAACAAGAATGGAGATACATCCAAAGGTAATATCTCTTCTACCCTATATACTGATAAAGGTAAAGCTAAAGATAAAGGCAAGAACAAGAAAGGAGAAGATGAAGGCTCTACCTCCCAAGCTAACTATCTAGGTAGAGGTAGATCATCAAGAGGAAGGGGCAGAGGAGGTAAGCAAGGTAGGGGGAGATCCTATAACTCCTCACCATGCAACATTTGTGGTTTATCAAATCACACTACAGATGAGTGTTTCAGGAATTACAAAAATCAGAGAGGAAGAGGATATCAAAGAGGTGGATACTCACAGTCAAGAGGTAGATTCAACCATCACCAAGGCTACAACAACAACTACAACAACAATTACAACAACAACTACAATGGCAATTATCAAGGAGGATTCAAATCCAGAAAGGACTACAACAACTATAGAGAGGAGCAAGATGACTCTCTTCTGATCATGAACATGACTTCAAAACCAGGTACTAATGATGACCACCTATTCTACATTGGCTCAGGATGCTCAAATCATGTGGCTGGCAATGTAGCACTACTCTCTGATCTTGAGGAACCAAAAGGTAAGCATCAAGTCCAAACAGGTAATGACACCAAGCACTCAGTAGTTAAAATTGGAAATGTTAAGACTTGTGATGGAAATCAGAACTTGTTGAGTAGGATACTTTATGTACCAACCATTACCAAAAATTTGATGAGTGTTGGACAGATTGTGGAGAAACATTTGCAAGTTAGATTCAACCAATTTGGAGCATTTGTGGAGGATCCAAGGCATGGGTTCAAGAGGATTGCTAAAGGAGAAAAATCAGGTAGACTTTTTACTTTTGAGCTAGAAGATACAAAGAACATTGCATTATACAGTTATAAAGATCAAACACTTTCAGAGCTTGAGATTTGGCACAAAATATTAGGGGCATGTAGGAGAAAGAACCTTGAAGCAGATATGGAGGGATCAATGTGTTATTGGAATACCCAATGTTTCCAAACAACATATGATATATAAATGTAGTGCTTGTCAATTTGGGAAGTCTCACAGGTTACCCTTCTCAAGGAAATGCTACATGCATGAGGACTACCTAGAACTTGTATACACAGATGTATGGGGACCAAGCAAAGACCCCTCAATCTCAGGATCAAAGTACTATGTATCTTTTATTGATGAGTATAGCAAGTGGACTGTATTGTACTTCATGAAGCACAAGGATGAGGTGTTTAATTGCTTTGTAAAATATCTTGCACTAGTTGAAAATCAGACAGGAAAGAACTTGAAGATACTAAGGTCAGATGGAGGAGGTGAGTACTTCTCCAATGAGTTTGAAGACTTCTTGTAGGACAGAGGCATCAAAAGAGAAACCACCACAAGGTACACTCCTGAACAGAATGGGGTAGCTGAGAGAAGAAATAGGTTGATTGTTGAAACAACTAGGTCTATGTTGAATGAAAAAAGGTTACCTAATTACCTATGGGCAGAGAGTATTTCTACTGCCACTTACCTCATAAACAGGTTACCATCTAAGTCCCTTGATGGGATGACACCCTATGAGGAATGGGGTAGCTGAGAGAAGAAATAGGTTGATTGTTGAAACAGCTAGGTCTATGTTGAATGAAAAAAGGTTACCTAATTACCTATGGGCAGAGAGTGTTTCTACTGCCACTTGCCTCATAAACAGGTTACCATCTAAGTCCCTTGATGGGATGACACCCTATGAAGCATGGCATGGTATAAGACCCTCACTAGACCATTGCAGGATATTTGGATGTGTAGCGTATGTACACATTCCTTCTCAGATAAGAGGTAAGCTAGACCCAAAGACTGAAAAGTGCATCTTTATTGGATATGACCTAAATAAAAAAGGATACAGGTTTTATAACCCTTCCAATAAGGGATTCATGGTTAGTAGAGATGTTGTCTTTGATGAAAATGATTCTTGGTATGAGAATGAATGCAGGAAGTTTAAACTACCCTATGACTTGGAAGAGGAATTTCCAAGTCTTGCTAAGGAAGAACCTACTGAGAATGAAGACTCAACTTCAGATGATGAAGATGTTATCAACCTCAAAATGAAGAAGCTTGAAGACATACCTGAATCTTCAAATCAGTCAATCAGAAGATCACAAAGCGAGAGCAAAAAACCTATCAGATATGGGTATGATACATCTCTTGTTACTAAACACTCTGTTTATCTTGCCAAAGATTTGTCAACTGAGGAACCAGGATCATATGAAGAAGCCATAACAAAGATAGAATGGAAAGAAGCTATGGATGAGGAGATTGAAGCACTCAAGGAAAGTGACACATGGGAGCTAGTACCAAAGAAGGACTCCATGAAGGTAATAGGATCCAGATGGATCTATAAACTCAAAAGAAATTCTGATGGCTCAATTAACAGGTATAAAGCCAGATTGGTAGTCAAGGGTTTTGCACAAACCCAAGGCATTGACTATGAAGAGACATTCTCTCCTGTGGCCAAGATGCCAACAATCAGACTCTTGGTAAGTGTGGCTGCATCAAAAAATTGGAACATGTACCAATTGGATGTCAAGAATGCTTTCTTGAATGGATGGATTTCAGAGGAGGTATATATGTCACAACCTCTTGGCTATGAGGACCCTAAGAAGGTAACATATGTTTGCAAATTGAAAAAGGCTTTATATGGATTGAAGCAGGCACCTAGGGCATGGAATTACAGATTAACTACATATCTCCAAGATCAAGGTTTTGTCATGAGCAAGGCATATACTTCTCTATTCATCAAGAGAAGTAATTCAAAGGTAATATACCTGTTACACTTATGTGTTCCTCGAGTAGCTTTGATGTGAACCTTTTCCCTATACATGGGCACTTTTTACTCTAGTGCTGGCTAGAGGTTTTTTCCCCATGTTACCACATACTTGATACTCTCATATGTGGTGGTACTTTGTACTTAAGGATATTATTCAGCTCTTACTTCAGTTCAGTTCATCGATCAATAGAGAGAGCTATTCCAGCCATCGTCTTCTCCGTGTGTCTTGCTGCGTTTGTGCTCTTTGTGTGTGCTTCTCGTGTGTCTCTCGCACTTCTACACACACCCAACAGTGGTATGAGAGCAGGTTCAGCTTCTTCTCAAGTTTTGGTTTTTCGCATCGCGGCGCGCGCGCACTTTAACAGTGCAAATCGACTTCAGAGCATAGAAGTGTGAATTTTAGCAGCCCAAAAACATTTCCATCAGGTGCGCTTGGGTTTTATCCCTATTTCAAAGCCATTCGTGCAGTCAGAATTGCCATCAGAGTGACGGTTTGTGAGCTGAAATTTCAGCACTCATTTCAGTTTTCGTCGAAGTGAAGATTTTTTCATATTCTTGTTCCTTAGTGAAATGGCGGGCAGCAATGACTTGTTTGGCATGCTTCAAGCTGAAGATAAGCTTGATGGGATCAACTATTCGATGTGGTCTTACATGATGAAGCACGTTCTTGTTGCAAAACAACTTTGAAACATAGTGGCAGATGTAGATCGAAGACCGGCAGGTGCTTCTACTTCACAGTCTACTGTCACAGATGGAGCTTCTTCTTCGAGTACAGTGGTTTCTCCTTCTCCACCTACACAGGAGCAGCTTAGATGGGATGGAAAAGATGCTCAAGCTCATGCTTTGATTGCGCTTTCAGTGAAGCGTCATATAGTTCCACACATTCGGTCATGTTCTACATCACGACAGGCATGGGACACTCTTGCTTCTTTGTATGCCGTACGTAATGAAGCACGTGTTGCATACTTGAGGAAGCAACTTGAGGATGTATGTATGGCTGAAAATGAGTCAGTGGATGTGTATGTGACACGCATCAAGGACTTGAAAGAGCAATTGGCAAACATAGATGAGATCATTCCGGATGCATCACTCATTTCTACATTGTTGAAAGGATTACCGGAATCTTTTCAAAGCTTTGCTACTACACTCCGTTTGGTTGCAAAAGGAAATCCTAATATGTATGCGTTTGATGAGGTTGTGTCTCTTCTTTTGCAAGAAGAGCAATCTAGAGTGAATAGGAGTGGTTTGATTGAGGGAACGCAAGCACTTGCTATCTCACAAAAGGGGAAAAGCAAGTATGGTTCAGCTTTTGGTTAATCAAAACCAAAGCCTCAAGCTTCCTCTTCCACTCATTCCTCTAATGATGACCGTGATTTGCAAAAGAAGAAGAGATGCAAGGGAATCCGGCATGTCTATTGCTGAAAATTCAGCAAATGCAAAGAATGATGAAGCTAACATGGCTCAAGATTTTTGGGCATGTGTTGTTACATGTCATTATGATGCTTCTTTACATTCTAAATGCATGGTTGTGAGTGAGGCTGATTCGGATTGGTTCTTTGATAGTGGTGCTTCAAAGCACATAACATCATGCAAAAGATTTTTTGCCTCTTTGAAAGATGCACCTAAAGGAGGACATGTGGTGTGTGCAAACAACGCCTCTTATCCTATCATTGGAGTAGGAGAAATTGAGCTTACGGCTGCAAATGGAGGTGTGATTCTCTTGAAAAATGCATTGTATGTGCCCGGTATCAAGAAGAACTTAATTTCAGTTCCGTTGATTGCCAAAGCAGGACTTCATGTACACTTTGTTGATGATAAGTATATGGTTCATGATTTCAGCAATGGCGAT
Organism: Ceratopteris richardii; assembly: GCA_020310875.1. Lineage (NCBI taxonomy): Eukaryota > Viridiplantae > Streptophyta > Polypodiopsida > Polypodiales > Pteridaceae > Ceratopteris > Ceratopteris richardii. The sequence continues at coordinate 145,421,786 of CM035427.1, read as the reverse complement.
GTTATCGTGATGTCCGGTACATTATGTGATGGTTTGTATCGCATGGATACATTAAAGAGGGCTGCCTCGAATGCCTTGGTTGCTCATACTTCTTCCATGGCTGAAATGGAGCTTTGGCATGCTCGTTTTGGTCATTTAAACTTCAATAGTTTGCTCTACTTGCAAAAGAAGGACATGGTTATTGGCTTGCCTACACTTGATTCCATTGAAAAGCATGCATGTGAAGGTTGCATTCTTGGAAAAATGCATCGTGCTTCTTTTCCAAAAGATAGTCACACACACACTACAAGAAAATTGCAACTTGTTCATAGTGATGTATGTGGTCCGGTCAAGACTCCATCTTTTGGGAAGCATGTATATTTTGTTACCTTCATTGATGATGCTACTCGCCATACATGGGTGTATCCTATGAAAGCAAAGAATGAGGTATTTTCTTGCTTCAAAGCATTTTTAGCTATGGCTGAAAATTTTTCTTCACAAAAGCTTTTGACTCTACGCACGGATCGTGGTGGTGAGTACATGTCACATGAGTTTAATGCTTTTCTTCGTGAAAGAGGTATTTCACACCAATGTACGGTGCCATATACACCTCAACAAAATGGTGTTGCCGAGCGTAAAAATAGAACTTTACTTGAAATGGCACGATGTATGGTTAAAGGAAAGCATCTTCCTCATAAGTTTTGGATGGAAGCGGTCATGTGTGCAAATTATGTGTTGAATCGCTGCCCTACAAAAGCATTGAGAGTCATCACTCCTTATGAGGCTTGGAATGGTCATAAGCCTATGGTTAGTCATATGCGTGTGTTTGGTTGTTTGGCATATGCTCTTGTGCCATCACAACAACGTCACAAACTTGATGACAAGGCAAAGAAATGTATATTTGTTGGTTATACTGCTGAAAGTAAGGGATATCGGTTGTACCATCCATTGACGAACATAATTATTGTGAGTCGAGATGTGGTATTTGCTGAATTTTCAGTTTTCCCTCTACTTGAATGCAAAAAACTGCCAACAGTTAGCTCACAAGATGTGTTCGATACACTCATGCCTTTGTTCCAAAATGGTGCGCTTGACTATGGCCATGTAGACCAGCCAACTGAGGTTCAAACGGCTGAAAAATTCAAGCCAAATAGGGCTGAAAATGCAGAGAATTTCCAGCCAAACATGGCTGAAAAAATTCAGCCAAAAATTGCCAAAACTGTTGGAAATTTTCAGCCACATATGGCTGAACATTTGCATCCAAATATGGCTGAAACTGAGCACGAAATTCAGCCCACGCATGATGTACATATTGAAGATGTTTTACATAATGAATGCATGTCTATCAAGAGTGCACAATCTATGCCAAAGTGGCTGAAACAAACTTTGCAGGATAGCAAATTGAGTGCACCTTTACTTGGTAGAACAAGATCAAGCTCTCACCATGCATCAAATAATTTTGTGGATTATTCTCTTATTGCTACAACATGTAATGAAGAGCCACTTTCTTTTGAACATGCATGTGACGATCCACAATGGATGAGTGCTATGCAATCAGAAATGGATTCCATACATAGGAATGGTACTTGGGAGTTATGTGAATTGCCAAAAGGAAAGAATGTCATTGGCACAAAGTGGGTTTACAAGATTAAGAGAAAATCTGATGGTAGCATTGATCGCTACAAAGCTAGATTGGTTGCCAAAGGATATGCACAGCAATATGGCATTGACTATGAGGAAACTTTTGCACCTACTTCACGCATGACTACCATTCGTACCGTGGTTGCATTGGCTGCCCATCGAGGTTGGAAAGTGCATCAGTTGGACATAAAAACAGCCTTCTTGAATGGAGATTTGCAAGAAGAGGTTTATGTGAAGCAACCTCCTAGGTTTGCTATGAAAGGGAAAGAGCATATGGTTTGTCGCTTGCATAAAGCCTTGTATGGTCTCAAGCAAGCTCCACGTGCATGGTATGACAAAATACATAAGCACTTGATTGCTCTTGGCTTCACATGTAGTCCGATTGAAAGCACACTCTATGTACGCAAAAATGGGGCTGATCTTATAGTGCTTGTTCTTTATGTTGATGACATACTCTTGACTGGGTCATGTGATGCAAAACTTGACATTCTTATGGCTGATTTGCAGCATACTTTTGATGTCACTTATCTTGGTCTTTTGAGCTACTATCTTGGCATCCAGTTTGTATCCGTTGAGGGGGGAATTGTTATGCATCAAGGAAAGTATGTTGAAAAACTACTTCAGCGTTTTGACTTTGAGGATTGCAAGCGAGTTTCCACACCAGTTGAGACAGGATTTAGATTCTCAGTTGAGGATTCCAGTGATGCATTTGACACTTCTCTTTATCAGCAGGCTGTGGGATGTCTTATATATGCATGCAACACAAGGCCGGATATACAATATGCAGTTTCCAAGTTGAGTCGATTCATGCATAGCCCTGGCACTAAGCATTGGCAAGCAGTGAAACGTGTGTTTAGATATCTTCGAGGCACTTTGAGCTTAGGTCTCTTTTATGGCAGAGATGTCCAGCCATGCTTGCATGCTTTTACAGATAGTGATTGGGCTGGTTGTTATGATACTCGCGTGTCCACTATTGGTAATTGCTTTTTCCTTGGAGACTCATGCATATCTTGGTTGAGTAAGAAGCAACCTACAGTTGCGACATCGAGTTGTGAAGCTGAGTACAGGGCAATTTTCACAGCTACAGTGGAGTGTATATGGCTGAGATGCCTATTGATGGATCTTTGCATGGAGATTGATGCTGCTACGCATATTCTCACAGATAGTCAGTGTGCTTTGGCTGTTGCACGAAACCCAGTGTTTCATGCACAGACCAAACATATTGAGGTGCATTATCACTATGTGAGAGAGCGCCTTCATGCAGGAGATATTGATTTGGTATATGTGCCTACACAAGATAATGTGGTAGACATATTCACCAAAGCTCTTCCACGGGAAAAGTTTGAAGCTTTTCGCAAAGCTTTAGGCTTGTTACCTTGTGGGGGCTGATCTGTCACTCTCTGTATGTGTTCACATCATTCGCTCCAGGGGGGTTTGTTACACTTATGTGTTCCTCGAGTAGCTTTGATGTGAACCTTTTCCCTATACATCGGCACTTTTTACTCTAGTGCTGGCTAGAGGTTTTTTCCCCATGTTACCACATACTTGATACTCTCATATGTGGTGGTACTTTGTACTTAGGGATATTATTTAGCTCTTACTTCAGTTCAGTTCATCGATCAATAGAGAGAGCTATTCCAGCCATCGTCTTCTCCGTGTGTCTTGCTACATTTGTGCTCTTTGTGTGTGCTTCTCGTGTGTCTCTCGCACTTCTACACACACCCAACAATACCTTTGTGTTTATGTTGATGACATCATACTTACAGGTAATGATGTTAATGGAATCTGACAAATTAAAAGCCAGATGATGGAGTTCAAGATCAATGATCTTGGTCTACTAAAGTATTTTCTTGGACTTGAGTTAGTCTATACTAACTCAGGAATATACATTACTCAGAAAAAGTACATACAGGATATGTTGAAGAAGTTTCATTTGCAGGATGCCAAAATTGCAAGTACTCCAATGGAGGTAAACCTAAAACTAAGTGCCCATGAAGGTGATGAAGTTAATGACATTACAGGTTATCAAAGTATGTGTTAAGGAAACACTCACGAATTTGACGCAACAAACAAGAGAGAAACAGAATCTTCCGGAAAATCTATGCACAGGTGTACAGTATGCGAAGTTAGTGCGCGGTGTGCGCATAACAGAGCAATTAACCGCGGCGGGTGCGTAAGGCGCGCATAACGCGAATTGAAGAATGACAGAGCAGAGGAGCGCCAAAGAAATTGTATATATATACAGCAAGATTTGAAGAACGCGACGCAGATATACACGGAGAGAGAATCGTAGATGATACACAGAGGAGAACGAGAGACTGAGAGAAGACGCCATAGATCGCGTATGAGTGAAGAGAGATTTAGAAGTTCTCAGAAGACGCCATAGATCGCGTATGTACAGATGAATAACACAAGCCTGAAGTGTCGGGTCTTTTCATCTGAAGAGAGATGGTAATAAGAAACTACTCACTGTAGGAGAGTTTCTGTAACTTGAGCAAGAAGAGGCCAAGCTTACTTGTACACATCTTCTCTAATCGAAAACACATGTTCATGTGGATGTCTGCGTGCAATCTTTTACTTGTGAAGAATCTGAAGTTATTTCGTGTTACGGTAGGAAGCTTAGTTTATCGTTAACTGTCACGACTCAAACGTGCTTCAGTACCTTTTCTGTAAACGCATGTTTAGGTGAATAACAGTTTACTCAGTAAAACATATTTCAGTATTTCTCGGTCAGTTACAGTTTCTCAGAAATCAGGATTTTCCGGTAGAACAATGAAGTATAACTCATAGCAGAGTTCGAAGCTTTGTATGAGAGATAGCTCATCTTGTAGCTAGACGTCTCTACTTTAAGCTGATCACAGTTTCCGGTGGAATGAAGATGTACACACAGTACAGAAGTTAACCGGAAAGTAGCATTTTAGAACTGTGAAGTTTCCAGAGGAAAGTTCATTCGGTGAAGGAAGCTCACACACTACTTCCTTACGTCACATAAGTTCATCTGAAGCAATTACGAACAGAACTAAGTTTATTTCGGTGAAGTTCCGGTACAACTACGGTGTCAGTCCAGTGACAGTCTGGTGAAGTTCCGGTGGAACTTGTGTCGCAGGAGAACACAATTAAAGCAACGTTAATTAGGCTGAGCTACTGTTGATCACAGAGGTGTTCTGAATCACTCGAGTTTAGCATTCTATTAAGGTGGCGCGGCAATTTCCGCAGGCCTCACAGAGTTCAAGCTTTGTCGCGAAACTCACCTTCAGGGCGAAAGTATTTCCGCAACAGTAGGCGTTAGAGCCGAAGTTTTTGCCAACAATTTGGTATCAGAGCGGGTTAGTTTTCCCAAGAATCGGTATAAGAACCGGATCATTCCACGAGAGGAAGAAGATCATGGCAGATCATGTCCAAATTGATAAACTGGACAGAGATAATTATCCTGCATGGGTAATGCGCATGGAAGCCTTACTTATGAGCAAGGACTTAATGACGTACGTGACCGGAAAAGAAAAGAAACCGACTTTCGAAGATGATAGTCAACCGGAAAAAGAAGAACTAGACGCCCTAAAGCTGTGGCAAAAGAAAGATGCAACGGCAAGAGCCTACATCTACAACACTGTGTCAGACCATCTACTACCGCATATTAGAGGTCTGGAGAAAGCAGAGGACATATGGAGTGCATTGGAAGATCACTTCCAGAATACTACGAAAGCTAGGAAGGTCAGCCTATGGTCCGAGTTCACAACGTTCAAAAAGAAGCCGAGTCAAAGCATCAGTGACTACGTCACTAAAATGAAGGATCTAGCAGATAGTCTTGGATCCATAAATGAAGAAGTCGAAGATCATAGATTGATAGCGCAAGTGCTCACAGGTTTGAGAGGAGATGAAAGGTGGAAACCTTTCGTACTATCAACTGAACTCTCCCTAAATCATTTTGTACCAGAGTTAAATCAGCTGCTCGGTTTGATGCTCACATATGAGCAAGACCTGAAAGGAGATGCAGATAAAGGACAGAGCTCTGCAATGTACATGAAGAACAAGAAGAAAGACAAGGGTAAGTCAAAAGACGAAGAAGAGTCGAGCTCTCAGGCCTATTACGCAAGAGGTAAAGGCATTGGCAGAGGAAGAGCAAGAGGAAGAAGCCACCAGAATACCACCAAGAAAGCTTGCTGGATTTGCGGACTAAGTAATCATCTGGCGCATGACTGTTGGCACAATCAACAAGGATCAAATCAAAGCCAGAACAGTAATAGCAGAGGTAGAAGCGGAAGATATCAAAGTAACTTCCAAAGAGGAAGACAAAACCAAAGAGGAGGCTACGATAGAGGTGGAACAAGAAGTTGGGGACAGAGCCAATCCTACAACACCACCTACAACAACTACGCAAATGACACACAGAATGGAAGTCATACATCGTTGATGATGAACTCAATCAACACATCTGATAACGAAGATCTAAAGGTATTTTACATTGACTCTGGATGTTCTAATCACTTGTCAGGAAACATAGAACTGATGTCAGAATTGGAAAAAGGAAGTGCGAGTCACACTGTTCAAACAGGTGACAATACAAGACACAAAGTACAATCAATCGGAAAAGTGAAATGCAAAAGTGGAGCAGATTTGCTAACCAATGTTTTGTATGTTCCAACAATACCGAAAAATCTGATCAGTGTGGGACAGATAGTCGAAAAAGGTTTTCAGGTCAGACTTACAAACAAAGGAGTATTTGTAGAAGATCCCAAGAACGGATATTATCAGATCGTCTCTGGTAAGAAAGAAGGGAGACTCTTTACGTTAAGAGTACAAGGGAACATTGGCCAAGCGCTGCTCACACATGATGAAAAGGTAATTACAGAACTTGATCTCTGGCACAAGAGATTAGGTCATTTTCACGAAAAAGGAATTAAAGCTATGATAGCGAATCAGTCTGTACTGGGATTACCGAACGTACAGAACCAACATATGATTCACAAATGCGAAGCCTGTCAAATGGGAAAAGCCCACAGGTTACCTTTCCAGAAGAAAGGATTCAAACATGATGGTGTGCTAGAACTCATACATACAGATGTATGGGGACCAACGAAAGAAGGATCAATCAGCAGATCAAGGTACTATGTTTTATTCATTGATGATGCAACAAGGTGGATAACTCTTTATGTTTTGAAGGAAAAGTCAGAAGTGTTTGGAGCCTTCAGGAATTTTCATGCATATGCTGAAAGACTCACCGGACGAAAACTTAAAAGACTGAGGTCTGATGGAGGGGGAGAATACTTCTCCCGAGAATTCAATGACTATCTTTGGAATGCAGGTATTAAGAGAGAAATAACCTGCAGGTATACACCACAACAGAATGGTGTAGCAGAAAGGAGAAACCGAACTCTAGTCGAGTTTGCACGAGCTATGCTAAAAGAAAAGAATTGCTCGGATTATCTTTGGGCTGAAGCTGTAAATACAGCTACATACTTGGTAAACAGGTTACCATGTACAACGTTAGAAGGAATGACCCCTTATGAAGCTTGGTGGGGAAAGAAGCCAACACTTGATCACTGCAAAGTGTTTGGATCAGTAGCGTATGCTTATGTACCGTCTCAACTGAGACATAAGCTTGAACCAAAAGCAGAGAAATATGTATTCGTCGGATATGATGAGAAACAGATGGGTTACAGGTTATGGAGTCCTCTAACCAAACATTTTACTGTTTCCAGGGATGTAACATTTGATGAACAGAAAAGCTGGTATGCAGATCAGAGTCATACAGCTGAAGAATTTGAAGAAGAGATAAAAAGAAGAGAGAAAGGAAAATCAATTGTTCAGGTAAATAAAGATGAAGAGGCAAGTACGTCCAGGACCGGAACAGGTATAAGGAACGAAGATGAAGACGGGTACTCAGACACACACGAAGAATATGAACCAAGAAGGTCAAATAGAGTAAGAAGACAACCGGAAAGATACTCGTATGATACATCGTATATAACTCAACAAGATTATGCATATATGGTTAAACAAGAGGAAGAGCCTCAAAGCTATGACGAAGCCAAAGGCAAGAAGCAATGGCAAGAAGCAATGAAAGAAGAATTCACCGCACTGGAAGAGAACAAGACATGGGAGCTTGTTCCTAAACCGAATGGTAAGAAAGTAATTGGAAATAAATGGGTGTTCAAAGTTAAGAAACTTGCAGATGGAAGGATAGCCAGACATAAAGCGAGACTGGTTATCAAGGGCTATGCTCAGACGCATGGCATAGACTATGACGAGACGTTCAGTCCGGTGGCAAAAATGTCAACCATAAGAACAGTGATTGCTATAGCAGCATCAAAAGGATGGAAGCTAAGTCAGCTAGATATAAAGAATGCATTCCTGAATGGATATATATCAGATGAAGTATATATGGAACAACCGGAAGGGTTTATAAGTTCCAGATACCCAAACTTTGTTTGCAGGTTAAGGAAAGCACTTTATGGACTGAAGCAAGCTCCAAGAGCTTGGAACTACAGACTCGTGAAGTATCTGAACGAACTTGGATACCAAAGTTCGAAGGCAGATGCAAGTCTACTCATCAAAAGAACAGAAGAAGGAATGATCTACATTTGTATCTATGTAGATGACATAATAATTACAGGAACCTCAGATGCAGGAATCACAGAGGTAAAGAAACTGCTAGAAAAGGAATTCAAGATCAGTGACCTAGGAAAATTATCATACTTTCTAGGAATGGAAATCACATATACAGATCATGGTGTATATGTCACACAAGAGAGGTATCTCCTGAACTTACTGAAGAAGTTCAACATGGAAAATTGCAGAGAAGCTTTAACACCGCTTGAAGTAAATCATAAACTCAGTAAATATAGTGGTACAGAGTTTAAAGATATGAAGAAGTATCAATCGTTAGTAGGAAGCTTAATATATGCTACGCTAACAAGACCGGATCTCAGTTTTCCGGTGGGAGTTCTCTCACAGTTTATGCATTGTCCGACAGAACAACATTGGGTTGCAGGACAAAGAGTTCTCAGATATATCAAAAGAACTATAAAGGAAGGATTATATTATCCTTTTACGTCAGATATAAAGCTCAGAGCATATAGTGACTCAGATTGGGCAGGAAGTCAAGATGACCGAAGATCAACGCACGGGTATATGATATACCTAGGAGATAAGCTAGTAAGCTGGTGTTCGAAGAAGCAACACACAGTAGCCTTATCATCAACAGAAGCAGAATACAAAGGACTGGTAGAAGCAGCAAAAGAAGTAATATGGATGCAGACTTTACTTAAAAGCATGGGTATAGATCAAAGTATACCGATCATACATGGAGATAATATGAGCTCGCTGTATCTTGCAGCGAATCCTGTGTTTCATGCAAGAACAAAACACATAGAGATTCAGTATCATTTCCTAAGGGAAAAAGTAATGGAGAAAGAGATAGAAATAATCTACACTCCTACGAAAGATCAGATTGCAGATATTCTGACAAAGAGCTTGGATGGAACAAAAACAAACAGATTCAAAGAGATGGCAGGAATAAAAGAAAGAAAGATATATGAAAGATCGGAAGAGGTCAAATTAGTGATTGAGGGGGAGCTGTTAAGGAAACACTCACGAATTTGACGCAACAAACAAGAGAGAAACAGAATCTTCTGGAAAATCTATGCACAGGTGTACAGTATGCGAAGTTAGTGCGCGGTGTGCGCATAACAGAGCAATTAACCGCGGCGGGTGCGTAAGGCGCGCATAACGCGAATTGAAGAATGACAGAGCAGAGGAGCGCCAAAGAAATTGTATATATATACAGCAAGATTTGAAGAACGCGACGCAGATATACACGGAGAGAGAATCGTAGATGATACACAGAGGAGAACGAGAGACTGAGAGAAGACGCCATAGATCGCGTATGAGTGAAGAGAGATTTAGAAGTTCTCAGAAGACGCCATAGATCGCGTATGTACAGATGAATAACACAAGCCTGAAGTGTCGGGTCTTTTCATCTGAAGAGAGATGGTAATAAGAAACTACTCACTGTAGGAGAGTTTCTGTAACTTGAGCAAGAAGAGGCCAAGCTTACTTGTACACATCTTCTCTAATCGAAAACACATGTTCATGTGGATGTCTGCGTGCAATCTTTTACTTGTGAAGAATCTGAAGTTATTTCGTGTTACGGTAGGAAGCTTAGTTTATCGTTAACTGTCACGACTCAAACGTGCTTCAGTACCTTTTCTGTAAACGCATGTTTAGGTGAATAACAGTTTACTCAGTAAAACATATTTCAGTATTTCTCGGTCAGTTACAGTTTCTCAGAAATCAGGATTTTCCGGTAGAACAATGAAGTATAACTCATAGCAGAGTTCGAAGCTTTGTATGAGAGATAGCTCATCTTGTAGCTAGACGTCTCTACTTTAAGCTGATCACAGTTTCCGGTGGAATGAAGATGTACACACAGTACAGAAGTTAACCGGAAAGTAGCATTTTAGAACTGTGAAGTTTCCAGAGGAAAGTTCATTCGGTGAAGGAAGCTCACACACTACTTCCTTACGTCACATAAGTTCATCTGAAGCAATTACGAACAGAACTAAGTTTATTTCGGTGAAGTTCCGGTACAACTACGGTGTCAGTCCAGTGACAGTCTGGTGAAGTTCCGGTGGAACTTGTGTCGCAGGAGAACACAATTAAAGCAACGTTAATTAGGCTGAGCTACTGTTGATCACAGAGGTGTTCTGAATCACTCGAGTTTAGCATTCTATTAAGGTGGCGCGGCAATTTCCGCAGGCCTCACAGAGTTCAAGCTTTGTCGCGAAACTCACCTTCAGGGCGAAAGTATTTCCGCAACAGTAGGCGTTAGAGCCGAAGTTTTTGCCAACAATTTGGTATCAGAGCAGGTTAGTTTTCCCAAGAATCGGTATAAGAACCGGATCATTCCACGAGAGGAAGAAGATCATGGCAGATCATGTCCAAATTGATAAACTGGACAGAGATAATTATCCTGCATGGGTAATGCGCATGGAAGCCTTACTTATGAGCAAGGACTTAATGACGTACGTGACCGGAAAAGAAAAGAAACCGACTTTCGAAGATGATAGTCAACCGGAAAAAGAAGAACTAGACGCCCTAAAGCTGTGGCAAAAGAAAGATGCAACGGCAAGAGCCTACATCTACAACACTGTGTCAGACCATCTACTACCGCATATTAGAGGTCTGGAGAAAGCAGAGGACATATGGAGTGCATTGGAAGATCACTTCCAGAATACTACGAAAGCTAGGAAGGTCAGCCTATGGTCCGAGTTCACAACGTTCAAAAAGAAGCCGAGTCAAAGCATCAGTGACTACGTCACTAAAATGAAGGATCTAGCAGATAGTCTTGGATCCATAAATGAAGAAGTCGAAGATCATAGATTGATAGCGCAAGTGCTCACAGGTTTGAGAGGAGATGAAAGGTGGAAACCTTTCGTACTATCAACTGAACTCTCCCTAAATCATTTTGTACCAGAGTTAAATCAGCTGCTCGGTTTGATGCTCACATATGAGCAAGACCTGAAAGGAGATGCAGATAAAGGACAGAGCTCTGCAATGTACATGAAGAACAAGAAGAAAGACAAGGGTAAGTCAAAAGACGAAGAAGAGTCGAGCTCTCAGGCCTATTACGCAAGAGGTAAAGGCATTGGCAGAGGAAGAGCAAGAGGAAGAAGCCACCAGAATACCACCAAGAAAGCTTGCTGGATTTGCGGACTAAGTAATCATCTGGCGCATGACTGTTGGCACAATCAACAAGGATCAAATCAAAGCCAGAACAGTAATAGCAGAGGTAGAAGCGGAAGATATCAAAGTAACTTCCAAAGAGGAAGACAAAACCAAAGAGGAGGCTACGATAGAGGTGGAACAAGAAGTTGGGGACAGAGCCAATCCTACAACACCACCTACAACAACTACGCAAATGACACACAGAATGGAAGTCATACATCGTTGATGATGAACTCAATCAACACATCTGATAACGAAGATCTAAAGGTATTTTACATTGACTCTGGATGTTCTAATCACTTGTCAGGAAACATAGAACTGATGTCAGAATTGGAAAAAGGAAGTGCGAGTCACACTGTTCAAACAGGTGACAATACAAGACACAAAGTACAATCAATCGGAAAAGTGAAATGCAAAAGTGGAGCAGATTTGCTAACCAATGTTTTGTATGTTCCAACAATACCGAAAAATCTGATCAGTGTGGGACAGATAGTCGAAAAAGGTTTTCAGGTCAGACTTACAAACAAAGGAGTATTTGTAGAAGATCCCAAGAACGGATATTATCAGATCGTCTCTGGTAAGAAAGAAGGGAGACTCTTTACGTTAAGAGTACAAGGGAACATTGGCCAAGCGCTGCTCACACATGATGAAAAGGTAATTACAGAACTTGATCTCTGGCACAAGAGATTAGGTCATTTTCACGAAAAAGGAATTAAAGCTATGATAGCGAATCAGTCTGTACTGGGATTACCGAACGTACAGAACCAACATATGATTCACAAATGCGAAGCCTGTCAAATGGGAAAAGCCCACAGGTTACCTTTCCAGAAGAAAGGATTCAAACATGATGGTGTGCTAGAACTCATACATACAGATGTATGGGGACCAACGAAAGAAGGATCAATCAGCAGATCAAGGTACTATGTTTTATTCATTGATGATGCAACAAGGTGGATAACTCTTTATGTTTTGAAGGAAAAGTCAGAAGTGTTTGGAGCCTTCAGGAATTTTCATGCATATGCTGAAAGACTCACCGGACGAAAACTTAAAAGACTGAGGTCTGATGGAGGGGGAGAATACTTCTCCCGAGAATTCAATGACTATCTTTGGAATGCAGGTATTAAGAGAGAAATAACCTGCAGGTATACACCACAACAGAATGGTGTAGCAGAAAGGAGAAACCGAACTCTAGTCGAGTTTGCACGAGCTATGCTAAAAGAAAAGAATTGCTCGGATTATCTTTGGGCTGAAGCTGTAAATACAGCTACATACTTGGTAAACAGGTTACCATGTACAACGTTAGAAGGAATGACCCCTTATGAAGCTTGGTGGGGAAAGAAGCCAACACTTGATCACTGCAAAGTGTTTGGATCAGTAGCGTATGCTTATGTACCGTCTCAACTGAGACATAAGCTTGAACCAAAAGCAGAGAAATATGTATTCGTCGGATATGATGAGAAACAGATGGGTTACAGGTTATGGAGTCCTCTAACCAAACATTTTACTGTTTCCAGGGATGTAACATTTGATGAACAGAAAAGCTGGTATGCAGATCAGAGTCATACAGCTGAAGAATTTGAAGAAGAGATAAAAAGAAGAGAGAAAGGAAAATCAATTGTTCAGGTAAATAAAGATGAAGAGGCAAGTACGTCCAGGACCGGAACAGGTATAAGGAACGAAGATGAAGACGGGTACTCAGACACACACGAAGAATATGAACCAAGAAGGTCAAATAGAGTAAGAAGACAACCGGAAAGATACTCGTATGATACATCGTATATAACTCAACAAGATTATGCATATATGGTTAAAGAAGAGGAAGAGCCTCAAAGCTATGACGAAGCCAAAGGCAAGAAGCAATGGCAAGAAGCAATGAAAGAAGAATTCACCGCACTGGAAGAGAACAAGACATGGGAGCTTGTTCCTAAACCGAATGGTAAGAAAGTAATTGGAAATAAATGGGTGTTCAAAGTTAAGAAACTTGCAGATGGAAGGATAGCCAGACATAAAGCGAGACTGGTTATCAAGGGCTATGCTCAGACGCATGGCATAGACTATGACGAGACGTTCAGTCCGGTGGCAAAAATGTCAACCATAAGAACAGTGATTGCTATAGCAGCATCAAAAGGATGGAAGCTAAGTCAGCTAGATATAAAGAATGCATTCCTGAATGGATATATATCAGATGAAGTATATATGGAACAACCGGAAGGGTTTATAAGTTCCAGATACCCAAACTTTGTTTGCAGGTTAAGGAAAGCACTTTATGGACTGAAGCAAGCTCCAAGAGCTTGGAACTACAGACTCGTGAAGTATCTGAACGAACTTGGATACCAAAGTTCGAAGGCAGATGCAAGTCTACTCATCAAAAGAACAGAAGAAGGAATGATCTACATTTGTATCTATGTAGATGACATAATAATTACAGGAACCTCAGATGCAGGAATCACAGAGGTAAAGAAACTGCTAGAAAAGGAATTCAAGATCAGTGACCTAGGAAAATTATCATACTTTCTAGGAATGGAAATCACATATACAGATCATGGTGTATATGTCACACAAGAGAGGTATCTCCTGAACTTACTGAAGAAGTTCAACATGGAAAATTGCAGAGAAGCTTTAACACCGCTTGAAGTAAATCATAAACTCAGTAAATATAGTGGTACAGAGTTTAAAGATATGAAGAAGTATCAATCGTTAGTAGGAAGCTTAATATATGCTACGCTAACAAGACCGGATCTCAGTTTTCCGGTGGGAGTTCTCTCACAGTTTATGCATTGTCCGACAGAACAACATTGGGTTGCAGGACAAAGAGTTCTCAGATATATCAAAAGAACTATAAAGGAAGGATTATATTATCCTTTTACGTCAGATATAAAGCTCAGAGCATATAGTGACTCAGATTGGGCAGGAAGTCAAGATGACCGAAGATCAACGCACGGGTATATGATATACCTAGGAGATAAGCTAGTAAGCTGGTGTTCGAAGAAGCAACACACAGTAGCCTTATCATCAACAGAAGCAGAATACAAAGGACTGGTAGAAGCAGCAAAAGAAGTAATATGGATGCAGACTTTACTTAAAAGCATGGGTATAGATCAAAGTATACCGATCATACATGGAGATAATATGAGCTCGCTGTATCTTGCAGCGAATCCTGTGTTTCATGCAAGAACAAAACACATAGAGATTCAGTATCATTTCCTAAGGGAAAAAGTAATGGAGAAAGAGATAGAAATAATCTACACTCCTACGAAAGATCAGATTGCAGATATTCTGACAAAGAGCTTGGATGGAACAAAAACAAACAGATTCAAAGAGATGGCAGGAATAAAAGAAAGAAAGATATATGAAAGATCGGAAGAGGTCAAATTAGTGATTGAGGGGGAGCTGTTAAGGAAACACTCACGAATTTGACGCAACAAACAAGAGAGAAACAGAATCTTCTGGAAAATCTATGCACAGGTGTACAGTATGCGAAGTTAGTGCGCGGTGTGCGCATAACAGAGCAATTAACCGCGGCGGGTGCGTAAGGCGCGCATAACGCGAATTGAAGAATGACAGAGCAGAGGAGCGCCAAAGAAATTGTATATATATACAGCAAGATTTGAAGAACGCGACGCAGATATACACGGAGAGAGAATCGTAGATGATACACAGAGGAGAACGAGAGACTGAGAGAAGACGCCATAGATCGCGTATGAGTGAAGAGAGATTTAGAAGTTCTCAGAAGACGCCATAGATCGCGTATGTACAGATGAATAACACAAGCCTGAAGTGTCGGGTCTTTTCATCTGAAGAGAGATGGTAATAAGAAACTACTCACTGTAGGAGAGTTTCTGTAACTTGAGCAAGAAGAGGCCAAGCTTACTTGTACACATCTTCTCTAATCGAAAACACATGTTCATGTGGATGTCTGCGTGCAATCTTTTACTTGTGAAGAATCTGAAGTTATTTCGTGTTACGGTAGGAAGCTTAGTTTATCGTTAACTGTCACGACTCAAACGTGCTTCAGTACCTTTTCTGTAAACGCATGTTTAGGTGAATAACAGTTTACTCAGTAAAACATATTTCAGTATTTCTCGGTCAGTTACAGTTTCTCAGAAATCAGGATTTTCCGGTAGAACAATGAAGTATAACTCATAGCAGAGTTCGAAGCTTTGTATGAGAGATAGCTCATCTTGTAGCTAGACGTCTCTACTTTAAGCTGATCACAGTTTCCGGTGGAATGAAGATGTACACACAGTACAGAAGTTAACCGGAAAGTAGCATTTTAGAACTGTGAAGTTTTCAGAGGAAAGTTCATTCGGTGAAGGAAGCTCACACACTACTTCCTTACGTCACATAAGTTCATCTGAAGCAATTACGAACAGAACTAAGTTTATTTCGGTGAAGTTCCGGTACAACTACGGTGTCAGTCCAGTGACAGTCTGGTGAAGTTCCGGTGGAACTTGTGTCGCAGGAGAACACAATTAAAGCAACGTTAATTAGGCTGAGCTACTGTTGATCACAGAGGTGTTCTGAATCACTCGAGTTTAGCATTCTATTAAGGTGGCGCGGCAATTTCCGCAGGCCTCACAGAGTTCAAGCTTTGTCGCGAAACTCACCTTCAGGGCGAAAGTATTTCCGCAACAGTAGGCGTTAGAGCCGAAGTTTTTGCCAACAATTTGGTATCAGAGCAGGTTAGTTTTCCCAAGAATCGGTATAAGAACCGGATCATTCCACGAGAGGAAGAAGATCATGGCAGATCATGTCCAAATTGATAAACTGGACAGAGATAATTATCCTGCATGGGTAATGCGCATGGAAGCCTTACTTATGAGCAAGGACTTAATGACGTACGTGACCGGAAAAGAAAAGAAACCGACTTTCGAAGATGATAGTCAACCGGAAAAAGAAGAACTAGACGCCCTAAAGCTGTGGCAAAAGAAAGATGCAACGGCAAGAGCCTACATCTACAACACTGTGTCAGACCATCTACTACCGCATATTAGAGGTCTGGAGAAAGCAGAGGACATATGGAGTGCATTGGAAGATCACTTCCAGAATACTACGAAAGCTAGGAAGGTCAGCCTATGGTCCGAGTTCACAACGTTCAAAAAGAAGCCGAGTCAAAGCATCAGTGACTACGTCACTAAAATGAAGGATCTAGCAGATAGTCTTGGATCCATAAATGAAGAAGTCGAAGATCATAGATTGATAGCGCAAGTGCTCACAGGTTTGAGAGGAGATGAAAGGTGGAAACCTTTCGTACTATCAACTGAACTCTCCCTAAATCATTTTGTACCAGAGTTAAATCAGCTGCTCGGTTTGATGCTCACATATGAGCAAGACCTGAAAGGAGATGCAGATAAAGGACAGAGCTCTGCAATGTACATGAAGAACAAGAAGAAAGACAAGGGTAAGTCAAAAGACGAAGAAGAGTCGAGCTCTCAGGCCTATTACGCAAGAGGTAAAGGCATTGGCAGAGGAAGAGCAAGAGGAAGAAGCCACCAGAATACCACCAAGAAAGCTTGCTGGATTTGCGGACTAAGTAATCATCTGGCGCATGACTGTTGGCACAATCAACAAGGATCAAATCAAAGCCAGAACAGTAATAGCAGAGGTAGAAGCGGAAGATATCAAAGTAACTTCCAAAGAGGAAGACAAAACCAAAGAGGAGGCTACGATAGAGGTGGAACAAGAAGTTGGGGACAGAGCCAATCCTACAACACCACCTACAACAACTACGCAAATGACACACAGAATGGAAGTCATACATCGTTGATGATGAACTCAATCAACACATCTGATAACGAAGATCTAAAGGTATTTTACATTGACTCTGGATGTTCTAATCACTTGTCAGGAAACATAGAACTGATGTCAGAATTGGAAAAAGGAAGTGCGAGTCACACTGTTCAAACAGGTGACAATACAAGACACAAAGTACAATCAATCGGAAAAGTGAAATGCAAAAGTGGAGCAGATTTGCTAACCAATGTTTTGTATGTTCCAACAATACCGAAAAATCTGATCAGTGTGGGACAGATAGTCGAAAAAGGTTTTCAGGTCAGACTTACAAACAAAGGAGTATTTGTAGAAGATCCCAAGAACGGATATTATCAGATCGTCTCTGGTAAGAAAGAAGGGAGACTCTTTACGTTAAGAGTACAAGGGAACATTGGCCAAGCGCTGCTCACACATGATGAAAAGGTAATTACAGAACTTGATCTCTGGCACAAGAGATTAGGTCATTTTCACGAAAAAGGAATTAAAGCTATGATAGCGAATCAGTCTGTACTGGGATTACCGAACGTACAGAACCAACATATGATTCACAAATGCGAAGCCTGTCAAATGGGAAAAGCCCACAGGTTACCTTTCCAGAAGAAAGGATTCAAACATGATGGTGTGCTAGAACTCATACATACAGATGTATGGGGACCAACGAAAGAAGGATCAATCAGCAGATCAAGGTACTATGTTTTATTCATTGATGATGCAACAAGGTGGATAACTCTTTATGTTTTGAAGGAAAAGTCAGAAGTGTTTGGAGCCTTCAGGAATTTTCATGCATATGCTGAAAGACTCACCGGACGAAAACTTAAAAGACTGAGGTCTGATGGAGGGGGAGAATACTTCTCCCGAGAATTCAATGACTATCTTTGGAATGCAGGTATTAAGAGAGAAATAACCTGCAGGTATACACCACAACAGAATGGTGTAGCAGAAAGGAGAAACCGAACTCTAGTCGAGTTTGCACGAGCTATGCTAAAAGAAAAGAATTGCTCGGATTATCTTTGGGCTGAAGCTGTAAATACAGCTACATACTTGGTAAACAGGTTACCATGTACAACGTTAGAAGGAATGACCCCTTATGAAGCTTGGTGGGGAAAGAAGCCAACACTTGATCACTGCAAAGTGTTTGGATCAGTAGCGTATGCTTATGTACCGTCTCAACTGAGACATAAGCTTGAACCAAAAGCAGAGAAATATGTATTCGTCGGATATGATGAGAAACAGATGGGTTACAGGTTATGGAGTCCTCTAACCAAACATTTTACTGTTTCCAGGGATGTAACATTTGATGAACAGAAAAGCTGGTATGCAGATCAGAGTCATACAACTGAAGAATTTGAAGAAGAGATAAAAAGAAGAGAGAAAGGAAAATCAATTGTTCAGGTAAATAAAGATGAAGAGGCAAGTACGTCCAGGACCGGAACAGGTATAAGGAACGAAGATGAAGACGGGTACTCAGACACACACGAAGAATATGAACCAAGAAGGTCAAATAGAGTAAGAAGACAACCGGAAAGATACTCGTATGATACATCGTATATAACTCAACAAGATTATGCATATATGGTTAAAGAAGAGGAAGAGCCTCAAAGCTATGACGAAGCCAAAGGCAAGAAGCAATGGCAAGAAGCAATGAAAGAAGAATTCACCGCACTGGAAGAGAACAAGACATGGGAGCTTGTTCCTAAACCGAATGGTAAGAAAGTAATTGGAAATAAATGGGTGTTCAAAGTTAAGAAACTTGCAGATGGAAGGATAGCCAGACATAAAGCGAGACTGGTTATCAAGGGCTATGCTCAGACGCATGGCATAGACTATGACGAGACGTTCAGTCCGGTGGCAAAAATGTCAACCATAAGAACAGTGATTGCTATAGCAGCATCAAAAGGATGGAAGCTAAGTCAGCTAGATATAAAGAATGCATTCCTGAATGGATATATATCAGATGAAGTATATATGGAACAACCGGAAGGGTTTATAAGTTCCAGATACCCAAACTTTGTTTGCAGGTTAAGGAAAGCACTTTATGGACTGAAGCAAGCTCCAAGAGCTTGGAACTACAGACTCGTGAAGTATCTGAACGAACTTGGATACCAAAGTTCGAAGGCAGATGCAAGTCTACTCATCAAAAGAACAGAAGAAGGAATGATCTACATTTGTATCTATGTAGATGACATAATAATTACAGGAACCTCAGATGCAGGAATCACAGAGGTAAAGAAACTGCTAGAAAAGGAATTCAAGATCAGTGACCTAGGAAAATTATCATACTTTCTAGGAATGGAAATCACATATACAGATCATGGTGTATATGTCACACAAGAGAGGTATCTCCTGAACTTACTGAAGAAGTTCAACATGGAAAATTGCAGAGAAGCTTTAACACCGCTTGAAGTAAATCATAAACTCAGTAAATATAGTGGTACAGAGTTTAAAGATATGAAGAAGTATCAATCGTTAGTAGGAAGCTTAATATATGCTACGCTAACAAGACCGGATCTCAGTTTTCCGGTGGGAGTTCTCTCACAGTTTATGCATTGTCCGACAGAACAACATTGGGTTGCAGGACAAAGAGTTCTCAGATATATCAAAAGAACTATAAAGGAAGGATTATATTATCCTTTTACGTCAGATATAAAGCTCAGAGCATATAGTGACTCAGATTGGGCAGGAAGTCAAGATGACCGAAGATCAACGCACGGGTATATGATATACCTAGGAGATAAGCTAGTAAGCTGGTGTTCGAAGAAGCAACACACAGTAGCCTTATCATCAACAGAAGCAGAATACAAAGGACTGGTAGAAGCAGCAAAAGAAGTAATATGGATGCAGACTTTACTTAAAAGCATGGGTATAGATCAAAGTATACCAATCATACATGGAGATAATATGAGCTCGCTGTATCTTGCAGCGAATCCTGTGTTTCATGCAAGAACAAAACACATAGAGATTCAGTATCATTTCCTAAGGGAAAAAGTAATGGAGAAAGAGATAGAAATAATCTACACTCCTACGAAAGATCAGATTGCAGATATTCTGACAAAGAGCTTGGATGGAACAAAAACAAACAGATTCAAAGAGATGGCAGGAATAAAAGAAAGAAAGATATATGAAAGATCGGAAGAGGTCAAATTAGTGATTGAGGGGGAGCTGTTAAGGAAACACTCACGAATTTGACGCAACAAACAAGAGAGAAACAGAATCTTCTGGAAAATCTATGCACAGGTGTACAGTATGCGAAGTTAGTGCGCGGTGTGCGCATAACAGAGCAATTAACCGCGGCGGGTGCGTAAGGCGCGCATAACGCGAATTGAAGAATGACAGAGCAGAGGAGCGCCAAAGAAATTGTATATATATACAGCAAGATTTGAAGAACGCGACGCAGATATACACGGAGAGAGAATCGTAGATGATACACAGAGGAGAACGAGAGACTGAGAGAAGACGCCATAGATCGCGTATGAGTGAAGAGAGATTTAGAAGTTCTCAGAAGACGCCATAGATCGCGTATGTACAGATGAATAACACAAGCCTGAAGTGTCGGGTCTTTTCATCTGAAGAGAGATGGTAATAAGAAACTACTCACTGTAGGAGAGTTTCTGTAACTTGAGAAAGAAGAGGCCAAGCTTACTTGTACACATCTTCTCTAATCGAAAACACATGTTCATGTGGATGTCTGCGTGCAATCTTTTACTTGTGAAGAATCTGAAGTTATTTCGTGTTACGGTAGGAAGCTTAGTTTATCGTTAACTGTCACGACTCAAACGTGCTTCAGTACCTTTTCTGTAAACGCATGTTTAGGTGAATAACAGTTTACTCAGTAAAACATATTTCAGTATTTCTCGGTCAGTTACAGTTTCTCAGAAATCAGGATTTTCCGGTAGAACAACGAAGTATAACTCATAGCAGAGTTCGAAGCTTTGTATGAGAGATAGCTCATCTTGTAGCTAGACGTCTCTACTTTAAGCTGATCACAGTTTCCGGTGGAATGAAGATGTACACACAGTACAAAAGTTAACCGGAAAGTAGCATTTTAGAACTGTGAAGTTTCCAGAGGAAAGTTCATTCGGTGAAGGAAGCTCACACACTACTTCCTTACGTCACATAAGTTCATCTGAAGCAATTACGAACAGAACTAAGTTTATTTCGGTGAAGTTCCGGTACAACTACGGTGTCAGTCCAGTGAAGTTCCGGTGGAACTTGTGTCGCAGGAGAACACAATTAAAGCAACGTTAATTAGGCTGAGCTACTGTTGATCACAGAGGTGTTCTGAATCACTCGAGTTTAGCATTCTATTAAGGTGGCGCGGCAATTTCCGCAGGCCTCACAGAGTTCAAGCTTTGTCGCGAAACTCACCTTCAGGGCGAAAGTATTTCCGCAACAGTAGGCGTTAGAGCCGAAGTTTTTGCCAACAGTATGGTGGGTAGCTTGAACTATGCTACCTTAACAAGGATAGATATTGCATATGGAGTTAGTGTGCTAAGTCAGTTTATGCACAAGCCAAGGGTACCTCACTTAGAAGCTGCCAAGAGAATCTTGAAGTATCTCAAGGGTACACAACATCATGGTTTGTATTTCCCCTACACTTCAGATATTGATATCAAAATTTACTCAGATGCAGATTGGGCAGGATGCAAGGATGATAGGAGGAGCACTTCAGGATACATTTGATTTGCAGGTGATAAGCCAATTTCATGGTCTTCAAAGAAGCAACCTACTGTTGCTTTGTCTTCCATAGAAGTAGAGTATAGAGGACTGGCTAATGCCACACAAGAAGCCATATGGATCAAGCTATTGTATACAGACTTGGGTTTGTATACTAGGTCACCAATAATCTTTGGAGATAATACAAGCTCACTTCACGTTGCAGCTAATCCTATCTACCATGCTAGGACCAAACATATAGAGGTCCATTACCATTATGTGAATGAGAAGTTGCTAAACAAAGACATTCAACTAACCTATGTATCAACCAATATGCAGTGTGCAGATTTGTTGACTAAAGCTTTGGATGGAACCAAACTTTGGGTTCAAAGCAATGATTGGATTGCAGGATATACATGAAGAATGAAGGATGAAGACCAAGCCCAAATGTTTGGCTTGAGGGGGAGCTGTTGGTGTAATTCACAAGTCTACACATTTGGCTTGATGGATACATTAAACTCCATGCACATAGGAAGAAGCATAGGAACTATTGCTAGTGGTTAATTACCACTTTATCTCTTTGTAAAAGTCAAATTGACTTGGAATCTTTGTAAACACCTACCAAAAGGATTCGTGGGAAAAGTTAGCTTTTTATTGAAGGAATATCTCCTAGGATATAGGAGCTTGATCATAGGGATCCAAAAGTTTGAATTTGAATTCAAATTTCTACCCAATTACTATAAAAGTGTTCATGGAAAAGTCGCGGGTAAGACTCATTATTCCCGAGCTCATTACTATCAATTCTGAGTGTGTGTGAGGCCTACACTCTAGCCCACACCATCTACACCATTAGGCAATGAACTTCATGCCAATGGATTTGTATAAAAGTGTTCATTAATACATATATCTTCATTAGTCATTTTTGAGTTCTCCGTCATACTACTTGAAAGTCTGTCAACTTGTGGAGTGCATATCTCGGTCATTTCTCCACCAAATTCAAAGATTCAAAGCTTGTTGGATTCAGCTCAAAGTTTACTACATGCTACCAAAGTTTTAAGAGATTCTATTCAGCCATTTCAGAGAAAAGCTCGTCGAGGTGACCACTGGTCATTGTCTATTACAGTCCTAAAAAATCGGGGGTAAAGCTTTATTTGCTAAATTGATTTCTTTGAGCATAGTTAGTCTTTTTACATCATTCCACTTGGAATAGTTAGCTTGCTAAGCTAATTAGATAACCCTAAAAGGAAGTTTTCCAATTCCTACTGTGCTGGTCATACTGAGCAAAAGATCCAGCAGGTATCAAGACATAAATAGAAGTTTTCTTGAGATTGTGAGTTTCAAAGTTATCTGTTTTGGTTCAATCATTACACACATCATTTCCAAAGTACATAGGCCATTTTATGGTGTCATTGGAAATCTAAGGAGGTCCACTTATCAACTCTGAAGCTTACAAGGGCTGGTACAAAGCAGGATTTGGCAGTACCTACTCAATCTTCTGAAGTGTCCATCCATCTTTCCCAACAGATACCAATTCACCAAACTACATTCTCCACAATAGAATGGTGCTTTGAAATGACAAAACCAGAACATTTTGGAAATGACCCATTGCATACTGAGAGGAACAAGTCTATGGGCATTCTCGGTTGATGATGTGAAAGTTGCAATCTTTATTCTAAAATAGAGTTCCACAAAAGTTCCTCCAATTATGTCAATGCAAGAAGCCTACTCTAGTAAGAAAAATTTGGTGTCCCATTCTGATATGTTATGGTTTTAATGCTACATGCAACCAATCAGAGTTGGAACAATCTTGGACCAAAACATCAAAGGTGGATTTTTCTTGGATACAACAAAGAGAAGACGGCATATAGGTTGCATGATCCAAGGTCATGGAAAGTAGTGGCATGCCAAGATGTGATGTTTGTTGAACAATTGCATACAGTAGAGGATAGAAAAAAGGCCCCCAATTTAGCATCAAGCGGGGAGGTAATCCAGTTTGGACATGATACAAGCATTGTTCCTCTCTCTAATAGGAGAGGAAGAATTTTCAAATGAAGGTGAGGTCAATAAAGACCAATATGTCATCACTCCACCAAACAAGTGAATTCCACATGGATGAGATAGTTCTACAATGATAAAAACCCTAAACATGCTCAACCAAAACTAATGGGAACTAGCCTAGGAAATCATATAGAATAAAGAAGCAATGCAAAACCTCTACAGTCATAGTGAATATGGCACTGATGGCCAAAAATATGGAATTGATGAACTTGGATGAAGCACCAAATAATCCAAGGTAGAAGATAGCGATGAAAACTACGTACCAAAGCATCATGAAAAACAAGTCTTGGGAGCTAGTGGATTGACTAGCTAAGAAGAACTTAATAGGAACTTAGTGGATTTGGATAATGAATCATAGATTTGATGGAAATTATGAGAATTTCAATGCTCAACTTGTTGTACAAGGTTTTAGGTAGGTGGAATGATTTAATTTTAAGGATTTCTTTGCACCAATAGATGGGATGGACAAAATCTATATAGTATTGGTTGTAGCCCCACACAAAAAGTGGTATGTGTGCAAAAGATGGACATGAAATCAGCATTTCAAAATGGTAACCTCAAGAAAGAGGGATACATGGAGCAACCACTAGGTTTTTAGGCCCCACATTAAAAAACAAAGCATGTCAACTAAAGACATCTCTATATGGGGTCAAGCAAGATCTTAGTGCATGGTACCAATGAATAGCTATATCTTTTGAAAATATTAACTTCAAGAAGAGTGCGTCAGATAAAAATTTGTGTCCTTATGAGCATGAAGGAAAGTATGTGATTATTGTAGTGTATGTAGATAACATTCTCATTACATATGAATTATATGAGATAATTGAGAGTACCTAAAATGCCTTAGGTGCTACCTTCAAAATGGTAGACTTGGTTCTCTTGCCCTACAGCTTTGGGATTGAGTTTGATAGAGGACAAGAAACTTTTCTATTTCCAAGCAAAAGTATGCTCAAGAATCTTCAAAGGCATTCCGGATGACTCACTATAGATTTGGGGCTACACGCATGGAGGTCAATTTGAAGCTATGTGTGGAAGACACTTTTGGTTGTTGTTGAGATGAAGGATTATAGGAACTGGTTGTGAACCTAATCTATCTATGTAACATTGGATCCAATATTACTTTTATGGTTGGGATTCTTAGCAACTTCTCAAATTTTCCTCATGAGAACCATTGGAAAGCTGGAAAGCGTGTTGAGATGTCAAAACTGTATATAAGACTTTGGCATTAGCTATAGGTCATCGAATCATAAGTTAGTTGCATATTATGACTCGGATTGGGCCAAAGATGTGGATTTAGAAACTGAGTTTTTAGATATTGCTTCTTCTCTTAGGTGCAGGTCTTCTATGTTGGTATTCTCTTCAAATAAAGTTGAATACAAGGCATCTTATTTTTGTTGCATGCAAGATAGAGTGGATAAGAAAAAAACCCTTTGGCACTTAGTTATGCAGTGTGAAGAGCCAACATAGCTATGTTGCAAAAATCAGATTTGCATGGTGATAGCAAAGAATTTGGTGTTGTATGCATGCCTCAAGCATATTGAGGTCTAGTTGTATTACCTATAGAAGTCCTCAAAAGATGACATGATGGATATAGTGTATTTTACATCAAGCCAGAATGTGTTAGACATCTTCATGAAAGCAATGTTTGGAGACTAGTTCCCTGCTCATGTGGAGCACCTTCATATCATGCCAAGGGACTAGTTATCGTTGACACAAAGGAAACCAACCCAAACCTTAGATTTCATGTGATTTCCTATATCTCATTATTAGATTAGAATTCGGAGAAGCTAATGTTATCATCACGTCTAAACATGCAAAACCCTTAGCTCGACTTTGTACTTGGTTGATTCAACATCTAGAAAAAATATTTTGGATTGTTGACATCATTGATGACATGATCAATTCATAACCATCCTTCAACACCTATATAAGGAGGGCTTGCCCACATATATCCTATCTTTCCAAAGCAATTATTCAAGGCTCATGGAGTTGTGATCCCAAATTGAGTACTCTCCAAGCTCCAACTCTAGTTCTTGTGGTGCTCCTTGTTTGAGTCCTCTATAGTCTAGTTCTTGAATATCTATTCTTATCCTCTTATAATCTTGTAGTACAAGATCCGATCCTATTATCTCATGTATCTATTTCATATCCTTCAAGGTAGTTCTTGTAGTTCAAATAACTTTTTTCATACATACAACCCCGGGTCGTGGGGTCTTGAAGCCGTTCCTCATTGATCTCATCACTTGAGATGGAGGTGATATCATGGACACAAAGGAAACAATCCTAAACTTTAGATTTCATATGATTTCCCATATCTCATGATTGATTCAAAAATTTGAGAAACTAATGTCATGATCACATTCGGAACATGCCAAAACCTTAAGATCAACAATCTACTTGCTTGATTTTAACATCTAAAGGTCATCTTTCCAATTGATGAAATCATCAATGAAGTCATCAATTCATATATCCACTTCAACACCTATGTATGGAGGGCTTGGTCATATATGTCCTCACTCTTGGAAAAGCTAGTCTTGGGGGCTCAAGGATTTGTGATCTCCAAGTAAGTACTTTCCAAGATCAATTTTTTAGTTTCTTCATTTCTCCTTGTTCAGTCCTGCCTATTCTAGGTTCTAGACATCTAGCCTTGTCGTCTTGTAATCTCGTAGTATGAGATCCTATCTTGTTATTTTTTGTATCTAGTTCATCTCCTTTAAGGGAGTTTTTGTGGTTTAGATATCTTATTTCATAACCACAATCCTAGATTGTGGGACCTCTTATATCATGTCTAGTCCACTTATCCATACCTATCAGTCCCAGGTTGTGGGACTTTTTGTAACAATTCTATATTCAATTATTTGCCCTGCATTTTTTATCTTATAATCAAAAGTATAATTCCAAAATTTGTATGGTCTAGTCACGAGGCATAATCTAGTGCTCCCATTGGCAGTAGCTCACTTTGGGTGAACACTGAGTGATGTGTATTTATTTTGGGTGGGCAATTGATGGGCCCTATAAAGTCAATTTACCACTTGGAAAAAGCTCTTCCATTCATCATTTTTCATAGATTTATTTCATGCTTTCTAAATGGTTGCTTCATTTATTAGAATACATTAAAAATCTACAAATCATCCATGTGAAGCATAGGCCACCATAAATAAGAAAATAAAATAATCTTAGCCATCTTGTGTTGGATGTGAAATAAAATTAGCTAGCAAGTGTGGAACTTCAAGATATATTTCAAACAACCTATTCTAGATTCAAAAGTGAAGAGCAAAGGTGAAAGAGAATATGGATTTCTAAAGACTTTTACATTAAATGTTTGTAAAATATTTCAATTAAAAAATAAGGAAGATTCTTCTCCTGAGCACTATAATCTATGATAACGTTTTTGGATTTTTTTGAGCACTCCCAATATATGTATTTTTAGAATAACACAAAGGGTATACTATAAGTATTAACAAGGTCCCAAATTTACGTATTAAAGATAGTTAGTGAGCCATTTCTAACCTTCGTGCTTATTCTTATAACTAAAACTATTTTGTGTGAGAGAATTACATGCATCAGCTTTCTTGTGATTGTTGTGTGATTTTTTATGATTGTTTCCATGGAGATTAGTTGTAAACTTGGATTTTTATTATTTATTAGGTGTCACCAAATGAAAAGATGGGTCATCACTACATACACTAGTAAACAACCATTCTTCATTCTACACAAGATTAGCGAACTTTGTTTTAGGTGTAGAGGCCTTTGCAACAACCATTTTGACCTCTTGTATTTTTGCCTCTTTTGTAGCCAATTTTGGACAACTCTTTATGCCATGATCATTGTATTTATAGTATTTGCAAAACTATTTTTGATCTTCTATTTTCTTCTTATCTTTTTCTTCTTTCTTTAACTTTGAAGCATCAACACATTCCCACTAGTAGATGAGGTCCATTTACCTTTGCCCTTCTGACTAGCTAAGAAAGCTTGATCTCCAACATGCATAATGAACTTGTTCTACATGGACTGATGTTTCTGCAACAAAACAATGACTAAATCCTCAAATGTAAAGGCATTTGGATTACCTTCATCACGAATCAAAGAGTAGAAGAATAAATCTGATATGAATCTGGAAGACCATTAAGAATGGTCTCCACAAGTGAACTATATAGCAAGAATTCATCACTAGAAATCCATTGATCCTTCAAATCTTTGATCTATCCCTAGAATCTCCTTCATTAATGTGATCACTCTCCAACTATTTTTGGAGGTAAGCAACACAATTCTCATTTCTTGCCTGGTATAACGTTGTAAGTGTATCCTAAGCATCCTTTGCTATCTTGCAACCACAAACATCACTATGAACAACCTGCAATGTATGTGTAGCTCTTACTAAACCATATTTTGGTAAGGAGGATTGCTACATTATGTCCAAAATATAGACTTCATAGACATGTTTAAAAGATGCCTCAAGTTTGGGAAAAGAGGACACAATTTCATTGTTTTATAGGCAAAGAAAAGTAGCCAAATTTAGATGACCAAAGCATGCATGCCAAAGGTTTACATATGAGATAGCTTGAGAAACTTGAATTGCACATGCTAACTCATTCATAGATTTTGCATAGTCTATGAGCTTATACAACCCTCGAAAGAAATATATCAAAAGCAGTAATAACATCAGCATTTTATATATCATGCAATGTACATCTCTCAGCAACAAACTTGACAACCAAGCCAATCATTGATAATTTTGAAACTGATAAATTTTTTTCTTGATTCTTGGAACATTTAAGGCATCTAACAATGTGAAGGAATTGCCATCAAGAGAAGCCTACATGATATTTCCAAATCCCATTACAAGATAACAGGACTTGTTAGCACATGTGACAATATTCCCTTTAGGGGTAGGCTTGAGTGAAATGAAAAAAACTATGCTAATAAGTAATATGTTTGGTTGCACCACTATCAAGGTATCAAACATCCAAGTCTATTACAAATATACACTAAACATGAGAAGATGGTTCATAGTTGCAAACATTAGTAATTGCCCATTCTTCATTCTAAATAAGATTAGTAGAATCTATTACAACTTCTTTCTTCTTTTCCTCTTTTGGAGTGATTTTAGGACAAATCAATATGAAATGATCATTTCCCTTATAATATGTGCAAAATTGTTTCTTCTTTTCTATCTTCTTGTCATCATTTTCTTCCTTCTTTGACTGTGCAACATTAACTTTTCCCTTCTAACTAGCTAAGAAATCTTGATGTGCAACATGCATAGTAATTGACATGTTCCCTAGAATAATCTCCCCACAAAAAAAATAGAGACTAACTCCTCAAATGTTAAGGCATTTGCATTTCCTTTCATCATCATCTGAAGAGGAGAAGAAAAACTCTGATATAAATCTAGAAGACCATTAAGAACAATATGAAAAGTGAACTATCTTGCAAGATTTCATCAACAAAAATGAAGTGCTCCTTCAAATCCTTGATCTTTGTCGAAAAATTTTCCATTAAATTTCCTTCATAGATATGATTACTCTTCAAGTATCTTTAGAGGTAAGCAACATGAACATCATTTCTTTCCTAGTATAATGTTGTAAGAGTATCCCAAGCATCTTTTTTTGTCTTATAGGATCGAATGTAAGGGATAATGGCATCTTTGATAGAAAAAACTATCAATGCATGTGCTTATGCATCTCTACCATCCCAAAGAAGTTGCTCTATATTAGGTGCAATAGGAACCACAACACGACAAGGAAATTGAAGACAATCATCTTTGATGCCATCTGCCATAACCCTTTAGTACCATACAACTTACCTTGAACAAACAACATATAAAGTACATTGTTTCCAGCCATGGCTAATGACCAAATACATAATGTAAAAATTTGATTGTATCTCAAAAAGTTGAACAAAAATACCTCTTGAACTCTACTCGAATTATAGCAGACTTTGAGTTGCTTCTATTGATCAAGTTATATATGTGGAACGAAAGGGTAAAATCCCCTACAAAAATGTTGCAAAAGTGGGTTCCAAGGTTGACACAAGCTTAAATAAAAATTCTAATACCGAAAAACAAAGCTATTTGAACTCCTAATCACCCCAAAATTTTTGTGTGATTCTAAGGCTATGACTAGAGGAGTGTCAATGACGCCCTAAAGAAAGCAATGACATACTTTGATACCAATTGTTGGAGTTTTGAGAATTGTAGAAGCACACAAACAACACAAGGAAGAAGAATAATCTTGGAGAATAACACAATAATGAATGTATTATTGAGCAAATGTAAAAAGATAAGTTACCCATCAGGGTTATAGGCTTATATACAAGATGCAGGAAAAAACCTCCTAAAGAGGGAAAAATTTTCCCCTATGGTCCTAACTATATTCACACACATCACTACTAAAATATAACAATATAATTCATTCATTCAACCACACGCCATGGCCATGGCTATGTGTCAGGTGCATTTTAATGCAAATCCAATCCAAGATAGAAGGCCATACATAACTTTTGAGGTAGGGTACTCTCCTAAACATATGGTGAAATTCCTTATCAAGATGGGTGTTGTAGCTAATGTGATAAGGTTGTCTCTTGTACAAACATTGAAGACTAAAATCAAACAACTTGAATCTTACTTGATAGGATTGGGAGGTACAAAAACCCTATGCATTGGCAAGGTTACACTTCCCATGCATCTCAGCAAGGCCAAAAGATCTATGAAGATTTTAGTCTATGAGGACATTGAATTAATAGAATACGTCATAGTTGAAAAGATTTTGTTTTGACAGTTTTGTAAACCTTAACTTTTCCAAGGGAAAAATCATTCTCAATAGTACCTCTTTTGACTTCTTCTTTGATCAAAATCCATAAATTCTTTGAGTCTACCTCTACTACCAAGCATACAACAAAATCCACAACAAATTCCATAAATTCTTCTTCTTCTTCTTTGATCCCACAAAAAAATCCATAAATTCTTGAGTCTACCTCTGCTACCAAGCATACAACAAAACAACCACCTATTAATCAAAGTACATGACATAGAAGTCTACAATAGTACAACCAAGACACAAAAATTAGAAAGCCACAACTCTCAAGTGGCTAAAAAATGTTGGCTACCCAAGTCTCATATGGTGGCACAAACTTCACACAACAAAATCTGGGTGCCCAAGAAGTTACTAACACTATATATGGCTTCTTCTCATAACCAAAAGAATAGACATGACTCTCAGAGTAAGTGATTTCTAGAAATAAGACCACAACATTGTGATCCATGATTTGTAGTCAAAATAATTGGATACCTAAGACCCTTAGAGCAACACATAATCAATCTAATCATGTATGGGTGTTGAAATTTATCCTTCAAGCACAACCTCCACTTCTTTCCCACTCAATCATTGATCAAGGGTGAGAGAAAACAAGCAGGTAGAAATATTAGAGGTGTTGGAGTTAGACTTCTGCGGAAGCACGTGAACAACACAAGGACAAAGAAGAAGCTTGGAGCACGACACACAATACTGAATGTATTACCACTAGAATGTACAAAGATAAGTAACCCGTTGGGGCTATAGGCATATATAAAAGCTGGGAAAAAAAACCTCGTAAAGAGGCAAAAAGTGCCCCGATAGTCCTAGTGTGTTCACACACATCACTACCTAAATATATCAACAAATCCCCCCTGGGAGTGATGCGACAAAAAAGGAGATAGCAGTCATGTATAAGGAAGTGCCAAGCTATTTGGAATCAATCCACAAAAGGAATTAAGCCCAAAGCTTTGCGGAAAGCTTCAAACTTCTCCCTAGGTAGAGCCTTCGTGAAACAGTCTGCAATGTTCTCCTGCATAGGCACATATGCCAAGCTGATCTCCCTAGTAGAGAACCTCTCCCTGACATAATGATAATGTACCTTAATGTGCTTAGTGTGAGCATGGAACACATGGTTCCTCGCAACTGCCAATGCACTCTAAGTGTTAGTAAAGATGGTGGTGGCAGAAGAGTGACCAACACCCAAATCAGCCATTAGGCATTTGAGCCACACACACTCAACAGTGGTTGTGAAAACTGCCCTATACTCAGCCTCACAACTACAAGTGGTCACATTAGGCTACTTCTTGCTCAGCCAAGATATGCATGAGCTACCAAGCATGAAGCAAAAAACACTAGTGGACACACGAGTGTCATAGCAACTAACTCGGTTAGAGCCAGAAAAGCATGTAAATCTGGTGGTAGTGATCCCCCCTTGGGATAAAACAATCCAAGTATCCGGGTACCACTCAAGTAGCAAAATCTGCACTTAACTGCTTGTCAATGCTTGACACTTGGGCAATGCATAAACCTGCTCACTATAAGAACAACCCGAATATTTGGCAGAGTAATGCATAAGTAAATCAAGCATCCAACAGTTTGCTGATAGAGAACAACATCAAATGCATCTACAACATCATGAAGACTCAATCGTAAACCTGCCTCCATAGGAGTGGCAATAGACTTATAGAATTCAAGGCCAAAACGCTGCAATAATGTGTCAATATATTTTGTTTGACACAAAGTCATTCCACCATCAACGTGCATAAACTAAAAGCCAAAATAATGATGCAAATGCCCCAAATCAGACATCTCAAATGAGGCATGCAAATCAGCCTTGAAATCAGCAATATGATTCTCATGAGGATGGGTGAGCAGCATGTCATCAACATACACAACAATGATCAGAAGCACATCATTAGCATGCTTAACATATAAGGTGCTTTTAGTTGGACTATTCTCAAAACCATGTGCAATCAGATAGGCATGGATCTTTTCATAACAAGCACGTGGTGCGTGCTTTAAACCATATAATGCCTTCTTTAACCTGCACACCTGGTTTTTATGCCCTTTTTGCACAAAGCCATACGAATGAAAAACATAAACTTGTTCATACAAGTCACCATTCAAAAATGTTGTTTTAATGTCCAACTGATGTACATTCCAATCATGATGAGCTACAAGTGCACAAATGCTACAAACAGTAGACATTTGGCATGTAGGTGCAAAGGTTTCATCAAAATCAATGCCTCTTTCCTACGCATAACCCTTTGCAGCAAGCCTAGCCTTATACCTGTGAGTTGTTCCATCAGGTTTATGCTTTAGCTTGTATACCCACTTAGTGCCAATGGCCTTCTTGCTAGGAGGCAAGTCACATAAAGACCGGGTACCATTTTTCATGATAGCATCATATTCAGATTGCATTGCAGCCATCCAATGTTCAGAGTTTTGTGCTTCATCAAACAAAACAGGTTCAGTCTCATCACAGAGACTAGATGTAGCCATAGCATAGCAATCTGATGCAAAAGAGGCACTATGAGAGCCTGCACAAGTACGGTATGATAGAGGTGCATCTAATTTGCTGTCACACAAAGTCTGCACTAGCCATTTTGGCATAGTTTTTGCCTCCTCAATATCCGCTCTCTCATCAACAAGTGCATCATGCAAATCTGCATCAGAAACAGAATGATCTGCTTCATCACATGAAACCTGCAATGGTTGAGAAGTTTCCTCATTGGGACAAGCACTAGACTGTCCACCTATAAAAAGAGGAAGCAAAGTATCATACATGTCATTGGAGCTAACAGATGTCTGCTTCGTACATGAAAGTAAAGGCTCCATATCATCTTCCACAAAAACATCACGGCTAACCAAAATGCGTTTACCATATGGATGATACAGATGGTAGCCTTTGCTTTTAGAATTGTACCCAACGAAATAACATTTTACTGCTTTACCATCCGATTTCCTATGATGTTGTTCAGGCACTAATGCATATTCTAGACAACCAAAACCACACAGATGAGCAATAGATGACTTGCAACCATGCCAAGCCTCATATGGAGTGATGGACTATAGTGCTTTAGTGGGACACCTGTTAAGTACATATGTTGCACACATGACAGCCTCAAGCCAGAAACTATGTGGTAAAGTCTGACTCTTGACCATACACCTCACCATCTCCATGAGTGGCTTGTTCTTTCGTTCAACAACTCCATTTTGTTGAGGTGTATACAATACTGTACACTGATGTTTTATCCCATGTTCAACCAAAAATGCATTAAAGTTAAAAGACATATATTCCCCCCCTCGATCAAAACGGAGGGTGCCCATTTTACATGTTGTCAAATTTTTAGCCAAAACCAAAAACTGTTTGAAGCACATAAACACTTCCGACTTTGCTTTCAATGGATATACCCATGCATGCCTGGAAAAATCATCAATGAAAGTCACGAAGTTAAGATAGTTTCCAAAAGAAGGTGTCTGCATAGGACCGCACACATCACTATGTACAATCTACAATTTTTGCATAGCCCAAATTGAACCATCTTTTGGAAACAAGGAACGATGCATTTTGCCCAAAATACAACTTTCAGAGACATGTTTTCCGGGTGCCTCAAGTTTGGGCAAAGAGGACACCATTTCAGATTTCTATAGGTGTAGCAAACTAGCGAAATTCAGATGACCAAAGCATGCATGCCAAAGATTTGCATTTGACATAGCATGAGAATCATGTACTGCACATGCTAAATCATTCATAGATTTTTCATAATCTATGAGCTTATATAGCCCACGAGGTAAAATGCCAAAAGTAATAATCACGTCTCCATTTGATAGATCATGAACTGTACATCTCTCATCAACAAATTCCACAACCAAAACAATCTTGGCTAAGGCCCAAACTAATAACAGGTTCTTCTTGATCCTTGGCACAAATAAAGGATCTAACAATGTGAAAGAACTACCATCAGTAGTAGTCAGAATGATCTTACCAGCTCCCATAACAAGATAAGAGGAGTTGTTGGTGCATGTAATAGTATTCCCTATAGGAGCAGGCTCGAGTGAAGAGAAGAAACTACACCACGAGGTAATATGTTTGGTCACCCCACTATCAAAGTACCAAACATCTGAGTCTATTGCAGATATGCACTGGTCATGAGAAGATGGATCAAAACTGCTAACAGTAGTAAATGCCCATTCTTCATCCTGCACAAGATTAGTAGACTCTCTTTTTGGTGTAGAGGCCTCTACAACAACCATTCCGACCTGTTTGTTCTTTGCCTCTTTAGCAGCCAATTTTGGAAAGCTCTTAATGACATGATCCTTTGCTTTATAGTATTTGCAAAACAATTTCTATTTTTTGATTTCTTATCATCTTTCTTTTCCTTCTTCGATTGTGCAAAATTAACAGACTTTTGCTTACTGGCAGAAGAGCTCCATTTTCCTTTGCCCTTCTGACTAGCTAGCAAAGCTTGATCTGCAACATGCATAATAGACCTATTTTTCCTGTATTGATCTTCTTGCAACATAACGGAAACTAACTCTTCAAATGTTAAGGCATTTTGATTTCCTTTCATCATCAAACAAAGAGTAGAAGCAAAACTTTGATATGAGTTGGGAAGACCATTCAAAACAGTCTGCACAAGTGAACTGTTAGGAAGGACTTCATCATCAGAAATCAACTGTTCCTTCAAATCATTGATCTTTGTTAAAAAATTATCCATAGAATCACCTTCATTCATGTGCTCACTCTCCAACTGTTTTCGGAGGTAAGCAACACGAGCCTCATTCCTAGCCTGGTACAATGTGGTAAGTGTATCCCAAGCATCCTTAGCTGTTCTACAAGAGCAAATGTGAGGAATAATGACATGTTTGACAGAAAAAGCTATCAATGCATGTGCCTGAGCATCTCTGCCATCCCAACAAATTTGATCTGCAGTAAGTGCAGTAAGAATGACAAAATGAATAGGAATCTGAAGAATATTAGCATCGTCAACACCATCTACATCAACTTCAATACTTGTATTTGCAGGTGTAATAGGAGATTTTTCAACATCCTGCACAATGTTCCACAGTCCTTTTGCAACCAATACATGTCGCATCACATAAGCCCATTAATGGGTAATTGTTACTATTCAACTTACCCTCAACCACCAGCATACGGAATACATCACTGCTTTCAGCCATGGCCACTTACTAAAATACCTTGATGCAAAAGAATGACTATATTTGAAAAAGTTGAATAGAACTACGTCGACGAGTTTTGCTTGACCTGTAGCAAACTTCAAGATGCTTATACTAGAAAACCAAAACTTGTATATTTCTTTGGCACAAAAAGATGAAATACCTTGCACAAGCAGTCTGCTAGTGCATTTGGAGGCCGAAATGAGCTCAAATCATGATTTTGGCACCATAAAGCGAAGCGATTTCAATCTCCTAATCACCTTGAGTATGCTCACCAAATTTCATGCGATTCTGAGACTGTGACTGGAGGGGTGTCGATGATGCCCTAGATGAAGTGGCGACCTCCTCTAATACCAATTGTTGGATTTAGATGTCTATACAAGGAAGAAGAAGAAGTTTGGAGCACAACACAGAATACTGAATGTATTACCACTAGAATGTACAAAGATAAGTAAGCTGTTAGGGCTATAGCCATATATACAAGCAAGGGGAAAAAAACCTCCTAAAGAGGGAATATATTGCCCTGATAGTCCTAGTGTGTTCACACACATCACTACCTAAATATATCATAAGAGGAAGCTTAAGAATAGAGGGTCACATACACAAAAGTGGGCTCATACATCTAAGAAGAAGTGACCATGACAATGAGATCCTAGGCTCATTGAAAAGTGGGTACTCAAGGAGTCTCAACTACCACCAAGAAATAAAATTATGCATATTATGTGGGTTTCAAAGAGATGTACCATTCGTTTTTCTTCCACCATTATCAATCTTCTCTAGTCTTTAACACAAGGGAGACACTTATCATCAAGGTACCTTTTGCATCTTTGAAAACTTGAAATTTGGTAGTCCATTGACAAGCTCCTTTGACAGCATCAACTTCAGCCTCTACAAATTTGCATGTCCAATTTGCTTGTGCCATTTCTCTATGTTAGCAATAACATCTATAACTTTTGCAAACATGGTTGCATTCATTTCAAGAATTTTCATGGTCAACATAAACATCCTACCCACTTTTTTCCCTTTGGTGATTAGACTTCCATTATGTTTGTACTCTTCTACATATAACCATCAAAATTGAACTTGACTTGTAGTCCCTACTCAACGATTTCTCCAACAAAAACTAGGTTCCTTTTTATAATTTGAACATGTAGTACATCAGCAAGGTGTTTTACATTCCCATTCTCCATGGATAGTGTTATGTTTCCTATATGCTCGATAAGATGTGATGTATCATCACCTGTTTCAACAAATCCAATAATTTGTAATTTTTTGCATACTACTAAACCATTATGCATGGCTATTCATGTGATTTTAAGAACGTGAATCAACATATCAGAAATTACCATTCAATTTTGAAACAGTAGCAGACATTGTATTCATCATGTTTTGTTGAACCATGAACAACTTCTGTGAATCAACTGCACATGTGGATGCATAGTTGTTTTATTGGTTTTTTATATTTTGACTCTTCAAACTGCAATCACATTCAAAATGAGTTGGTTTACCACAATTGATGCATCCCATATTTTCACTACCCGAATCATTTCTTTGTGAATTTCTCTTGCCTCTTTGGCTCCGCCTATCTCAAAACTCTCTTCTACCTCCTATATTAGTCTGTTGTTGACCTTGGACCTAGTTATTGTTTCCTCTTACACTTCCAAAGCCTATACCTCAACCTCTCCCTTTTCCGAAGTAGAATAACTGCTCAAATTTAGGCTTTCATTGGAAGTTTGAGTCTTCACCAAGGTTCTTTTCTTCAATTTTCACCATGGATGCAAGATCAATAAAATTTGGAATATTCTCCTTGGTGTGAATAGAAATTTTGAACTGCTTATGTGAAGCTCCTAAACCATGAAGGCACACTTCAAAATTATCTTCATCATCTATATTGATTCCAAGATATTCAAGTGACTCACCTATGCTTCTAATTTTTTAGGTGAGTCACTTAGCAACATCCTCTTTTTCTATAGTGTATTAGCTAATTCTTGAGCTTCAATTTTTCTGTCTTTGTATTTTTCTCATACAATGCACCCAAATTTTTCCAAGCCTCTTTCAGAGTTTTGACATCCTATATGTATCTGATCATGCCATCTTGTATGCTAATACACATCCAATACATTATCTTTTGTGCTCATTGATTCCACTCTTCATATGCTCTTAACTAGTCCATAGTCTAATTTCTCTCTAGTAATTGTGGAGGGTTTCATTGTATTGTTTGATGTACTTTGAGTAGCCTTTTCCCATCAATATTTTTTTCATTTTGAATCTCTAAGCATGAAAGTTGTTCTTGTTCAATTTATTTCTTCTAATTTGACTCATTCGATCAACATTTCTCATTTCTCTAGTAATTTACAATACATCTAAAACATTAGAAGCAGTACCTTTGCTTGAGAACTATCACACTGTGACTTGACAATTTAATCTTTAGAAAACACAATTTTCATGCATCAATAGTACAAAAATTGCTTGAAATTCTAGATCTAAAATATTTGGGAGATTGCAAATAAAAAGCAAGTGATAGTTTTGCAATTTGACATGTTTTTTCCATGGTTCTCACCTTGCGGGCTTGAGGCTGAAATGGATCCAAAACTGAAATTTGAGTAAACTAAATCTCAAAAATATTTTGGGACCTTTTACTTGCACACCAAAATTTCGTAGCAATCAAAGATTGTTTATAAAGCGCATGTTCTCCACACCTTCTCACACACTATTCATTTCTGGTATTCTTTATGAGCTCTCAAAAACCACACTGGCTTTGATACCATGTGAATAATAGAGCTCTTACACACTCTCACACACAAAGAGAGGAGCACAAACATATTGAGCCAAGGAAGAATGATCTTGTTCTACTTCTTTTATTGCATAAAAAGAGTATGTAAGAATGACCTAATACAAAATTGCAACCGCTACAATATATAAAGAGTAGTACACAAAGAAAACCCAAATATTTGCAAACCAGTGAGTTGGCAAGAAAAAAATGTGTCATTGCTCTGGTAGATAAATCTAGAAAATCTCACTAAAACTATCCCTAACATGTATCAACATAACCACTATACATGTCAAAGAAATGAAAAGTGGTACATGCCATCCTCGATCATCACATGTTGATCTTGATATCTCAACATTGATAATTGAAGAGAAGTTTAATAGGCCAATTTGCCATCCCTACGTGAAGGTTAAGAATTGCGGGTAAGAAATTAGTTCATAAGGCCTCTACCTTCCTTTCAACATGAGACAAAAGATAGGGAGGGGAAGACATGCATCATCATCATCATCATCATCATCATCATCATGAGGAGGATTTTTTTCTATCTTGTTTATGGTATCCCTTATTGGGCTAGTAAAAAAACAAAATCCCATTCCTATAACTTAGGTATCTTCTTCATCAGATTACCATTGAGCACATTGCTCAATACTTGCATGTTTTGCATATTTGTTTTATGAGTGCATCTAAAATTGCACTCACAAAGCCACTCTACAACGTTGTGCATCAAACACAAACTACTTGTCACTCATGCACTCCACTAAGTGCTCCCCCTATGGCTACTTCCACAATCCATCTCTAATAATTTTCTTTCATTTTCAAGTGGTGAAAATAGCTTTTATTACCTTAATGCTCACACTAGACACCACCCTCTGAACTCGATCCATCTTACTTTTGTTTTTCCATCCGTTTTTTTTTGTTTTCCTTTTCAAAGGGTCACATATCTTTCTACACACCCTCAATTTGCAATCATTTATCTTACTTATAGCTCACCATTTATTTTTCTTTTGAAGGTAAACATAAAGGAATTTGAAATTTGATTTTATATCTTTTTGGAGAAACATTTAGAGGCTCGTTTCTACAAGAGTTGGAGAATTTCTCATGCACACATATACTCTAGAGTGAAACCTTGGAGAAGTGATCAAGAAGGTTTCATGCATGGACCATATCATGGGATTTTGAGAAATTTAAGGTATCCTCTTGGCAAGATCACCTTTGCACCTCCTACTCCATCCTACACCTACACCCCCAACTTCAAGAAGGTGCTTATCTTTGTGCAAATATTAGATTGCAAGGTTTTTTGTTGAGTATTGTAGCTTATCTTGTAAGATCTATGATGACACCAAGAAAATACCATTTGGACAATAGCTTGCTGGTCAAAGATTCTTCAAAAGTTGTAGGTACAACTTTCAAAGCCTCATTTGGGCAACTCAAGAGTCCAAATACACTTTTTAGACTTAGAAATATATTTTAAAGACAACATTTAAGTGCTAGAAATCATTTCTTTGATAGGTGAGACCTCATGAGGACCAACAAGGATCCAAATTTTGTCACATGACACTCATTTTTTGTGATTTGAAGATGTTTTGAAGACTTGATGGTGCATTGAATGTTTATCTAGGCTTCCATAAGTCAGTGAGATATTTTCAAATCAATTTTGGGACCAACGAGCATGCGCAATAGAGGCTAAAATCTTTGAAGATCAAGTCAGCTTTGCATTTAAGTCTTTTGAGATCATTAGGGAAGCTTTTTTTTAAGTCATATCTTTCATTTTTTTACTCGATTTTTCTTGTTTTTGTTTCAATCTCAATTAGTATTTTACATGGCAATTCAAGACAAGGAGAATTTGGAAAAGCCATTAGAAACTCCTATAAAAATAGAGCAACAGAAAACTTAAGAGAAATTTGAAGAGCTAGAAATGCAAGATGTTGAGGAAGAGGTTGATCTAGATTATGAACTTATTATTACTCATACTCAACATCCTCACCTCCTTAGTAGTGTTGGAGTTTGAGGTCTGTGGAAGCACATAAACAACACAAGTAAGAAGAAGAAGCTTGGAGCACAACACAACACATATGAATTATCAAGTGAATTACAAAAAGATAAGTAACCCATTAGGGTTATAGGCATATGTACAAGCCACGAGAAGAAAACCTCCTAAACAGGGAAAAAAGTGACCTTTGTGGTCCTAAGTGTCTTCACACACAAAAAAGTGACCTTTGTGGTCCTAAGTGTCTTCACACACATCCTAAGTGTAGTAGGACTTTTTCAGCACCCTACACAATATTCCACTGCCCTTTTGCTACCAATACATGGTGCATCATATTTGCCCACAATGGGTAATTAGTACCATTCAACCTATCCTCAATAGCCAACATATGGAATACATCATTGCTTTTAGCCATGGCCATTGACTAAATACCCTAATGCAAAAAAATGATTGTATCTCAAAAAGTCTAATAAAATCATCATATCAATGTCTACTAAACATTTAGTAGACTTCGAGCTGCTTGTACTGGCAAAATGAAACCTGCATATATGTTTGGCACAAAAGGATGAAATTTCCTACTAAAGCACTGTGATAGTGCATTCAAAGGTGGAAATGAGCTCATATCAAAATTTTGATGCCACTCTCGATCACCCATGTACAAATCTAAGAATATGACAAGAGGGGTGTTGACGATGCCGTAGATGAAGCAAGGACCAGCTTTGATACCAATCATTCGAGTTTTAGGTCTAGAGAAGCACATGAACAACGTAATGATGAATAAGAAGCTTGGAGCACATCACAACATAGAATGAAATACCAAGTGAATGTAAAAATAAGTGACGTGTTAGATGTAGTCTTTATGTTCAACGCATTTTGGTACACGTGATTTGGTCAAATTACATGGTATATATGGGGCTTGAGTATGAGTCATGATTGATGACTCGACTGTTCACAAATTTATAAATTTGTCTGTGGTCAAAAGGCTTAAGATTCACGAATACGCTAGTGCACATAAAGACATTGTATTCATGATGGACATGAAGATAAAAGGATATGGGACACAATGGTGTCCGATTTGGAAGTTGAGTTACAGGGATGATTTATGGATCATCAAGACTTCTAGATTATGAACATGGATATGGAAGATCTAGTGTTGGACAAAGAGTGGATTTTCTTATGATGTACATCATGTTTATGCATTTTATAGTTTGGCACCTCAATAACCTAAGTGCACATTAACGGCCACATGTGCATCCCTTGCCAATATGTGCATGGATTCAAGCTCAACATTTTCTCACCACCTAGCATGCTTTCTATTATGGAGATAAAGAGAAATGACAAATCTAAGTATCACCTTGCTAGAAAAAACAACAATTGATTGACATATCCGATGAAGGAACAATTCCGTCAATAGAAAACAAAGATGAACAAACATGATCCATTAGAAATGAGTAGAATTTGACTATAGCAATGTATCCAAAAAATCCAAAAGCCAAGTATAGGTTTTTGGAAAATCGAGAGATGGGGAAATTGGGTAGGATTGTTGGGATTGGGGGGATGGGGATGGGGGGATGGGGAGCAAGGAGTAGGGTAGGGAAGCACGGATGACATAAGGGGGCAAGGGAGGCAAAGAGTGGGGGAGAAGGTAGAGAATGGGGCGAGAAGTGGCACGCATGTGAATAAAAGTGTGGAATATGTGGATAGGAGGACATGAAAATAGATGGTTTAACATGTGTTATGGAAAAATTACATGCAAAGATTAGAAAAAGGAAATATTTTACCAGAAAAGGAAATAATGGTGGGAGTTAGAAGAAATGGATGATTCCATTTGGTCTGCACATGTGGAAGGCATAGAAATGACTCCAAGTTCGAAAAAAATAGCCACTTGTAGTACAATCTATAGCCTTAAGGGTTTGAACTTTGAAAGAAAAAAGAAAAAAGGACTAATAATAAAAAATAAAAGGAAAATACATAAGTATAGAAACTAAAAACTAAACATGCAAATTAAAATAAAATTAAAAAAAAAAAGTGTACACCCAAGCAAGGTGGGGGATTAAATCACTAACCTAAGGTGGGGGGAGGGGGGGTAGAGTGCATTAGGATGGGGGGGGTGGGGGTTAGAGCGCATCAAAGTGGAGGGAAATGGGGGGGGGGGGGGGGGGGGGGGGTATTTTCTAGAAAAAATAAAGGAGATGGGGGATTCTCTAGTTAATAATAAAAAATACTAAAAATTGACTAATAAAGTACTCAAAACTAAAAACAACAGCTTAACAACTCTAAAATAAAGCCAAAAAATCCCCAAATTTTCCTAAGCATGCAATCAATTTATCACCCAAAAACATAGGGAAAGGCCATAATCAAGTGAAGAAATTCACAAAAAGTGAAAAAAAGTAGGAAAAAATCCAAAAATAAAATTTAAAATATTACCAAAAAATTTGGAAAAATAAAAGAGGCATTACCCTTCTATAAACTATGGCGGGCAACAAAATTCAATGGAGGGGCTTAAAGAAAAATACTTAAACTTAAGAACAAGGCTTACTTTGCTAGTAAGACCCATGTTTTTCTCTTTTTTCTTCAAAAACTATAGAAAGAGAGGGAAAGATGACCAAACAATAGAGGAAAAAATTGAAAGGCAAAAATGTTTTGCATCTAAGCACCTTGCAAATATTGTTCTCATTGAATAGAAATTGGTGGGTCAATAGGCTTTAATCTGTGACTTGTATAAAAGTGGCATGATAATATCCTTGAGAGATTATAATAGCGTTGTTCCACTTGCAAGCATCTCCTTTTCGTTGTAAGGGCCTTCCCATATAGATAGTCATTTTCTTCTCATTTGGAAGTCCATTTGTAGACTATGTAGTAACATTGACACACAAGGTTTTATCTCTTCATGCTTCCTATCTGTATTCTTTGTGAGTTTGAAAGGATACCCAAATGTGTCCTTCGATTCTTTTTGCCACCAATGACCTTCCTAATTTGAATCTCGATCAGCCTCTCCTCCACCAAGGTCTTTCTTTTAAAGCTCTTTCATGTCAGACCCCTGGATTTAGGATTTCCTTTGAGTTTAAGGGGTCTCTACAAATACTCTCCAAGCATTTTAGCTCCTATGTTTTAATTTTGTTTCTTAACCAATAAGCTATTCAACCATTTGTTTCAATTCATTCTCTTCCTTAGCACGATCTCCATGATGGACTTTCACTTTTGGAACTTTTTGATCACTCTCCTCCTAACAAAGTAAACTGTTCTTACTTTAGTTTCTCTTAGAGGTTGTCCTTGATATTAGTACTCAAAGAATTGACTTTGTTCACTTCTGCATGCAACTTAGAGCTTAGTTCTTGGCCTATTTCCTTATTTGCTTCCTCATTCTATCCTTTCAACAATTGTGGGGAAGTTTTAATGACATAGCACGAAAAAGAGTTACTTTCTTCCAACCACATACGAGCATCATGTTCCTCCTGCTCACACAAGGTATGATCCATAACATGTGGCTCAATAGTGCATTGATGGATTGAGTCAGTCTTGTATGTTTGTGACTATCTGGTCCTTCTTATAGTTGAATTTGCATTAGTTCCTTCCCATCATGATTGAACCATGTTGTATCTTTCTCCCACTCATGTAGACCATTGGCATGCCTTAACCAGGGTCTCCAATAAATGGTGGAAATCTTCCAAATACTTGTGGGATTTTGAGAACAACAAATTCCAAGGTGAAAACATTACCTTGTACTATGACTTGTACCCTAGGCACCACTTTTGGAGGCTTAACCTTGATCTAATCTACCAAAGTGACTATAAAATTAGTTGTCTTTGAGGGATAGAATCGAAGCTTTTCCATTGTGTACGTTGGAATCAAGTTTAGGAGTAAACCATCATCATTAGGGACTCCTCGGAACACTTTCCCTTTATGATTAAAGTTAGTCTCTTGTCACCTATCAGGGGTCTTCCCTAACAACTTAATCTTCACTCAAAGAATTGTTCTTAGTGACTAGGGTTGAACTGGATATATTGTCAATAATTTCAATACTTTTCATCTAAATTTTTCATCCGTTCTCAAGAGATCATTTATCTAATTCCTTCTGCATTGTCTTTAGTAACATTTTAGCTTTTGATTATGTTAGCTCATTGGCATTGAGTATATCTTCCAATTCTTTTTGAGCCATGTTATAGGATCTTCCTATTACTTAATTCATGTTAACATGGTCCCGACTTAGTGGGACATCATCCCTTCCTTTGTAGTTGGAAGTTCCCTTCCTTGTGGTCTCCTTGGACTTATATG
Organism: Ceratopteris richardii; assembly: GCA_020310875.1. Lineage (NCBI taxonomy): Eukaryota > Viridiplantae > Streptophyta > Polypodiopsida > Polypodiales > Pteridaceae > Ceratopteris > Ceratopteris richardii. The sequence goes on along the minus strand of CM035427.1, from coordinate 145,376,950 downwards.
ATTCTCATCACTGACTCTTGAAGTATTTCTCTTTGAGGGATTCCTCCTCTCCCTCTTGTTTGCACTACTAGAGAGTTAAGTTCCTCTAAGTGGACTACCCTCACTCTTAGTGAAGGCATAGATGCCTACTCTATAATATTCTCCTTTTTCACATATATCATTTGGATATGGGCTATAGAAGTAGATACTTTATTCTTTGGAAAACATATAGTCTAATGGTCTCTTCACTCGGGGAAAATTTTGCAAGGGAGGAACCTTTGGTTAGAGGGAATTTCTTCTAGTAGTGCCCATATTGCCCACATCTAAAGAAAATGATTGGCCTTCTTTGCTCATTCCTTGGACTTCTTCAAGAAAACAAGTTTTGGTTGTTACCTTGGTTTGGTTCTACATGTTGAGAGTACACACGTAGAAGAAAAATGAACTAAATATGTACTCACGAATGAAATGAGTGTGAGACTCAAAATAGTAAGTAGACCATGAAATGGGATAACTTACATATGGAGTAGAGTGATGTTTTCAAGTACAAAGTGGGCAGAGGCCCTCCTTATATAGATTTGGAGCTCTATCAAAGTATACCATATGCAGGATAAATCGTCTTGAAGGAGAATCGACACAAAAGTAGAAGCTACAGGCAAGTGTTCCAAATAGGAATAAGGAAATACAAAATGAAGATGATCTTATAGAAATGAGTTACAATAACAAATGGATGAAAATATGGAAAAGTAGGAGATCATTTTTCAATACCCCCTTTGTAGCTAGATTTGGAGAGGATGAATGCTATAGAGGTATACCAAGGTTCAGAGTAGTAATGGAGGTAAATCCTTTATGAACATGTCCACCAAGTTCTCCTATAAGGTGCACAACTCCAAAGAGATTTGAGGGGATGAGATATTTTCTTGAATGAAATGTTATTGGATCTCAGTTTGCTTCATCTGGGCATGAAACACTAGGTTTTTGGGGATGGGGAAGATAGATTGACTACTAGTGTGAATGCATTTAGGCGAGTCCTATAAAAAAACCAATGTTAGATAATAAAGGGTAAAGGGAAAATCTAGACGACTCCACAAGCTGCAAAGTATAATATGCTCATTGCAATTGCATTTTTGTGGGCCTATGTGCAGACTTTCCCTTAAGTTGTCAATCCAAGTCTTTTAGTGGGGGGCATGGAAACCAAGATAGAAAGCTATGGAACTGAGAAAAAAATGAAGAAAATGAGAGAAGTTGTAGTTGAATGTGCTGCAAAACTTCTAGAAGTGATATCTCTTTCTACATTAGAGATGATCCCCCTTGTTGCATATCAAAACGTGTGGAATTGAATGTTCTACATGTAATATGTTTAAACTTATAAAACAGATAAGATTTAGAAATAAGATATGCTTCAAAACTTCAGTGGGATGGACCTTACCTCACACTCAGGCTCCCTATGTGCATGTAGAGCCGCCAACTCATGGAAAAAGTCTCTCAACGCTTGCAGGTTCCCTTGGGACATTCCGCACCATATCCACCTCCATGGAAGAAGGAGAAGAGAGAAAAATTTATTAAAGACAGTGTTACGAGATTTCCAAGAGCTATCACTTCACAAATGGCGAAGATCTTAGAAAAAATGAGCTCTACTTGAGCTTTGCACAATAATTAGTGGCCTTTTCTACATGCGAAAGTGACCAATATAGTTAAAATTAGTCATACATCAACTATAGAGCTAGTCTAACTAGTTTATTGAGCTATCTAACTTGTGAGCCACGTAACTTGTTGTAAATGACATAATTATAATGGTGAGCTCTCTGAGGCTCTTTGAAATTACAAAATTTGATACTTCCATAAGTATTTCAAGTTCTAACCTAATTGGAAATATTCCAAAAATGTATGGGGATTAAGAAAAAAGAATATTTACGTCTTCTACATAGCCTTGCTTCAGTATGTATCCCTTTTCTTGCTTTTTCTATGAAAGATTCTTTCATATGCAACACTTCAACCTTCTTAGATATGGTCATCCCTAACAATGCCTCTAGGGGTTGTGTAATTGTTGTGCTTCGCATAGTTGATCATTTGTTGTTGCAATTCTTGAATGTGAACCTAAAGCTCTTCAATGTCTATAGTTTGAGATTCATTTTCCTCTTGAAATTATGTATTTTTTCCATGCCAACTCTTTGTATGATGGTTTCAATCATGGCTACAACATCTCTAGAATGTGTGCTTTAAAGTTAATCATCATAATAGCGTGCCTTTGTCAGCCCTTAGTTTTTCACAATCCTCCATTGGGCTACAAGTGGTCAATTAAAAATTCGCCATCCATGGATCTGAAATAAACTATTGTATCTTGGATTGGTCTAGCTCTTGTTGCAGTTGAACACTAGTTGCATCCTAATTGGTAGCTTTTCAAATCATTTGCATGTCTTTCATCATTAGGATTTGTGAGGATCTTAGAACTACTATCACTTACTACAACTCTTCAATTGATTTAGATCTGATTCAATTTGATTTGTATCCATAATTAATGCATCATTCATTCATGTCATTAGTTAGGTGACTTCGACAATATCAGGACGGATTCTTGAAACAAGCTTGGATTAAAAAAGTTCAAATATATTATGCCCACTAATGAGTGATAGTTGCTTTTTTCCCTCTCTTTCCTTCCATGTGCTTTGTTGTGGTGGTGGCAGTCGACATGGTAGTAGATGATATATCCATGGTGATTGGTGGTGTCTATTGTGCTTCACTTCCTATTATTTCTTCATTTATTGGAATGAAAAGAGAATGAGTGAAATGAATTTCATATAGGTGCAACACCCTTGGAGATGGATGTCTATGTACACAGAGTTCCATTAGGACCACACATTGTGGATTAGTCAGTGTATGGGTGATTTCCAATCGTTCATGAAGTATTTGAATTGCCACTCCTCTTGTGGTAGGTTGTGATGATGTTTCTTCAACCACCTAAGTTGTGGTTGGTCCTTGCATGGTATACCTTCCTTGGAGCCACCTAGGATAGGGCTGAATAATTGCTTTGCAAATGTAGATTGAGACCTTATCATTCACTCCACTTTTTTTCCTTCTCTTTCTTGGTGATGGGCTCAGTGAAAGTAGCTGATCGTATTTGTGCATGTGCCTTTAATGGTGCTTCTTTTTGGGCCCTAAGAATTGATTCCATTGCTTCCTCAACTTCTAGCGCACATCCTATCTTTCATGTCCTCCCTATCTACATCTAAATAGTGTGTCTTGTTAATGTTGGAAAGCTTGTAGTTCTTGTCATTCCAGCTTCATGAGATCGTATGCGTTCATCTTGGATATTGATAGAGGATGTTGGTGTACCAAAAGGTTTTTGTTCTAACGAAGATGTTCTAAACTAAATTCCTATGCAATTTCTTTGGATAAGGAATATGATGCTTGCCTACGTGCTTGTTCAACATCCTCCTCTTTTATGGGCAACTTTTCATCTTTGTTAGATTGTGCTTCTTGTTGACTTCTAGATCAAAAAGACTTAGTGAAGCAAGACATAATACTTGTCTCACTGTACATCTTCTTTCTTTACTCATGCTTTATGGTAGTTGTTGATCTTTGCCTTCTTGGTTGTATAATCAATGCTTTACATTGGTTCAAAGTCAAAGTAGAGGTGAAATTACAATCTTGATCCAGAGCAATATGGATGATCTTGGTCAAGGCTAGAGTTGCAAACATCATCTTTTTCGTGGTCCATCTAGACTTGTTGAGTTCATTTTTTCTAGTATCCATCTCGTTATGTCTACAATCTTATTGAATCTAATGGCATCCATGGGGCCATGCCATAAACATGTGTGGAATTGTGTACTTGTCCTATCATGCCAATGCAACAATTGTAGTGCTATATCCAATTATCTACTCTTGAGATCCATGAATGTTTTCTTTTTTATTGGATTCTCTTCAAGAGCTACATTGATGTCAAGAATGTTCTTTATCCCATGTTCTAGGTGTAATGCATCTTGGATTAACTCCCTCGTGAGCTAAACTGTGTCTTGTTTCCCTTGAAATTTAGTGACCATGAAATCTAGACACTTTAGATGCACCTAGGCTTTCTCCACTTTTCACCAAATTTTATAGACATAAAATGTAACTTGCATGCATGAACATATATTACTTGCTGATATACAAAAAAGATTGTCATCTCTCATTTGGTCTTCACTTTCTTTCAACCAGTGCCCCGTTGTGTATGTTATTGAGCCTTCTAGAAAGGTTTTAGGTGGTGGCTTATTTGGGAATCAAGGTGATATCTTGGTACAATGAATTTCTATGACTATCTCTTCTCTTCAAGATGTTCCTAACATTTGTGTGGAGTGAGTTGGTTGAAGGGGTTCTATACCTCCTCTTGGTATTCCTTTCCTATTCCACCACTTGAAGCCATTCTATTGAGGTCCTTGTTTCAAGTGAATGTTACACAATAAGGATTCAGAGACATGAAGCAAAATAGTGTGTGTTCTTGATGGGTGATTGCACAACTACAGTGTGATGTGATTTACAACAAAGCATTCAACAAAATTTCCAAAATATCAAATATAATTGGATTGTGAGGTGGTTTGTGCCATCCATCTATGTATTCAAGACTCAAAATATTGTCTTTAAAATCCCACATACAAACAAGCAAGTATTGGAAAGAAAAAGGTCACTCCACCCCAATAAAATTTGTATTATATACAAGCCTCCTAATTTCATATGACATTCTACATTTGTTTTGCAAAAGAATGTTTTTTTGGTTTTGCTATTTTGAGTATTTATTTGAATTATGGATGTGTATTGTTTTTTTTGGTATCTCCCCCCCCCCCCCTTCTTGGAGGTTTTTGTAAACATGCATGGGTTGTAAAGATGTGGTGTCTGATGCACGGCCATGTGTTGGAAAAATTTCTAAATTAGCTTCTAAGAGCTACTATTAATGAGTATTTAAAAATAAAGAAGTTAAAAATGTGTATTAGATGTTGTAAATTATTTCAAATTTTCAAAAAATGAGAAAGAGTCCTCCTCATAATCTCATTAACCTTATGTATTTTTATTAGAATTTTTGGAGCTCCCTAAAGTACAGACTATTAGCCTAGAAAGTGGAAGGAACAAATTTAAAGTGTGAACAGGTACACTTAAATGGTACAAAAGACAATGAAATATCATTTGTAAGAGAGTTGAATTCATTTGATGAATGGAAGAAGTCGGAGAGCTCTTGAAAAGTAGATATCTTCACTTTGCTTTCTTGTTGAATTTCAAGTGACATTGGTGAGTATTTCCATGGACTTATCTCAAAGATTTGTTATTTTATATTCTAGGATGATTGAAGAGGACAACTCCAAAGAAGAACAAATATTTTTGGCCTCATTTCTAGGGAAAGTAATGTACCTTGCTGCATTTTCCTAGTTGATGGTAAAAAATTAAAGCTACTTTTGAAGTCATCAAGTTGTAAATTTGACAAAAAGAAAGTGTAATCATGATCTTGGGAATATTTCTTTGTTCATCTTAGTGATTTCTTAAGAAAGAAATTTCTTTTAACTTTTATTTTTATTTGATCCAAATCATTCTCTTCATAATGACATTTGCTTAGTAAGTGTTGAGTGAAAAAATAGGTGTGGATGGAAAAGTGAGAGGTGTATAGAAGAAATTCTTTTTTTTACAAAATAAAACTTCCTTCAAAAATCATAGAAAATCTATAAAAAATCATAGAAAATCTATAAAAAATCATTTAACATCATTGTTTTGCAATTTTTTCATGAAAAGGGTATGGTAATTGAGGCATGTGGAACTGATTTTATGAAATTCATAAATGATCATTTTGTTCCAAGAAACTTGAGAAACCCTAAAAAATCTCTAATTGATGAAATTGAAGATGAGGATATAAACATTGAAGGATTGTTTGGAATCATTAACTTTTCATGTCAAAGTAAATTAGAATTAAAATTTCTTTTTTCATTACACTTGGCAAACTCTCTACATGCATCAATGGTGTGAACATCATTTCCAAAATACTCACATCACTTATTCTTTTGCATATCACCATCAAGAAAGGGGGAAGTGGAAGATGAAGAGTGAGGATTTGGCTTTTATGAACCCAAATTGAACCATAATTGCTTTTTCCCTTTTGTGTAATAGCAAGTGATTGCATCTCAAGAGAAACACTTCTATTTTCTCTTGATTGTTGTTCTTGAAAAAAAAAGAGAAACAACCTCATCAAAAAGTATACATATTTGGATTTCCCTTTGCAAACAAATGAAGTGTATTAGCAAAGCTTTGAAAGGATTCCATAAATCCTTTGAGTAGTGTAGAAATGAGTGATGCATGTGGAACAATCTCATCAATGTTTGCCAATTGCTCTCTCAAATCCTTGATGCATGTAACATATATATTGAATGACTGAATATTAGCCATAGATACATACTCAAGTTGCTTTATCAACTAAGAAACACGTGATCCATTATGCATGGCATCCAAAGAAGCAAGTGTATCCCAAGCTTGTCTTGAGGTAGTGCATGATTGGATGTGTAGAACAATATGCTGCTTCACAAAGAGAGCAATCAATAAATGAGCTTGAGCATCATTCCCATCCCATGTAAGTTTCTCACCTGTGGGTGGAGAAGGCATGGTCATTGTACTTGAAGAATATCCTGAATCCATGACAACAGGCTGCGTAGTAGAAGAACTGTCAAGTCACGTTCATCTGCCACTATATTCCATAGTTGCTTTGCAACAAGAACATGCTTCATCATGTAAGACGACATTGTATAGTTGGTCCTATCAAGCTTATATTAAGCTTCAAACATGTCAAACAAGTCATTGTTGCTTTCCATTACACCAAATAAATCAAAAGTAGAAAGATGCAAACTTTAACAAAGCTGAAATGGAGCTCAAAAAGTGTAACTCTAATGACAAATTCGACTGCATTAATGGTTTTGAAAGGGTGGTCAAACCCCAGTGCACCTAGTGGAACTGTTTTTGTGAGTGTTGAACGTCGTATTTCTATGCTTCCAAACTGATTTTCACTCTTAAAAGTGTGAGCAGTGATGTCATGAAAATGGCTAAGAAGGATCTAAACTTCGATATTATTGTTGGGTGTGTGAGTGAGTGAGGAAGCACCAATAGAACTACACACAAGATCAAAGGTAAAGATTGAACCATAGAGACATGCGATGGCTAGAAGAATTGTCTATCGATATATGATTAGGAATATGAGAATGAATGAAGTGAGAGCCATAAGTGAATCTCTAAGGAAATGGTCCATATCAAAGCTAATCAAGGGACACATAATTGTAAGAATCCAAAGCCTAGAAGCCCCCTTTAGTATGCACAAAGCTAGATATAAAGCTTCTTAGAACATGTGTTGCATGTTAAAGACTTGCTAGCAGATCAAAACCTGACTGAAGAATGCAAAAGCAAGTAAGCATAGGTAGTAGGCTCACTAAAATTTTTGGAATACACATACATTTTTTTTGCATTTTTCCCACATAGCTTAAAACCCCATAATCTTAGAAATGTATTAAAGTTTTGTAATTCCCAAGATTCTAGAAAACTCACCATTGTATTTACTTCACTCACCATAGGTTAGATAGCTCAATAAGTCTACAACTAGTGTAGACATATTTTCAACTCGAGTGCCCACTTTGGGTGCAATTTTTGTATAAAGCTCTAAAAGAGATTATATTTTTAGAATTTTTCCATTTGCAAAGTAAGAGCTCTTGGAAACCTTGTAACTCTCCTTTCTCATGCGTTTCTCTTTCTTCTCCTTGTTCCTTGGCGGTGGATATGGTGAGGAATGAGTATCCCAAGGCTGTATGTAGGCCTTCAAGTACTTTTTCCATGTATGTGTGGTGCCATGCACATGTACGAAGCTGTATGTAGGAAGCTTGTCAATGTTGTAGGTTTGCATATATTTCCATGTAGAATATTTGATATCTGACAAGTAGGGGTATCTTTGATCTCCAAAGACATATCACTTCTAAAACTTTTGTAGGCTTATCAACTCCAACTTCTCACTTTCTCCTCTCAATCCTCTTCCCTCCATGACTTTTTCATATTGGTTTCCATGTCCCCAACCAGGCAGGAAAAGAAAAGTCATTTTCAAGATCCTTTCTCAAAAATGCAATTATTTAAAAAATCAAGATTATGAAATCAGAATCATGATTTCCACCAAAAATTACAATTATCTCCACAATCACAATTCCCAGTCAGAGAATCTTGATGCTTTGATCAGATCATAATTCCAAATAGACAATCACATTTCTCAATTAAGAGAATTATACGATGCTTTGAATTTTCAAAATCAGATTTTGTGTTTTTGAAAATTCAAAGCATCGTATAATTCTCTTAATTGAGATGTGATTGTCTATTTGGAATTATGATCTGATCAAAGCATCAAGATTCTCTGACTGGGAATTGTGATTGTGGAGATAATTGTAATTTTTGGTGGAAATCATGATTCTGATTTCAGAATCTTGATTTTTTAAATAATTGCATTTTTGACAAAGGATCTTGAAAATGACTTTTCTTTTCTTGCCTGGTTGGGGACATGGAAACCAATATGAAAAAGTCATGGAGGGAAGAGGATTGAGAGGAGAATGTGAGAAGTTGGAGTTGATAAGCCTACAAAAGTTTTAGAAGTGATATGTCTTTGGAGATCAAAGATACCCCTACTTGTCAGATATCAAATATTCTACATGGAAATATATGCAAACCTACAACATTGACAAGCTTCCTACATACAGCTTCGTACATGTGCATGGCACCACACATACATGGAAAAAGTACTTGAAGGCCTACATACAGCCTTGGGATACTCATTCCTCACCATATCCACCGCCAAGGAACAAGGAGAAGAAAGAGAAACACATGAGAAAGGAGAGTTACAAGGTTTCCAAGAGCTCTTACTTTGCAAATGGAAAAATTCTAAAAATATAAGCTCTTTTAGAGCTTTATACAAAAATTGCACTATCCATGTTATCTTTGTTACTAGTGGTAAAGCTATCTTCTTTGCTTGTAGTGTAACCGTCCTGGTAGATTTCTTTATTTCCAGGGATATCTAGGGCTTTGTTGTTGGTTTCCACCTCAAACATATTTCTACCTGGGTAATCAAGCTCATTGATCTCCTTTTCCAAATTGCAAAACAAGATGTTTGAGGGGGTATCTGGCATATGGTTTCGCTCAGATGTCACCCTAGGGCTTCTTTTCCTTCTTATTTTGACTTTTGTGAGCCCGTCTGCATCGGCTTGAGGGTTACGGGGGCCCTTAACTTCCTGTTCCTTCACTGGGTGATTAAATTTCCCTTTGTTGTCTTGAGCGTTTCTGGAGGCTTCTTGTTTTTTGCCTGCTTTTTTGTCTCAGTGGGCATCTTTAATCCTGTGACCTTTTTGTCCATAACGAAAGCATGTGTTAAGTAAGTTTTTGTAATCAATTTCTTGTTCCCAGACATCCTCTTCCCCCAAGTCCACCTTGATCTTCGATGGAAGCAGCATGTTGAGGTCAGCCTCGACACAAATTTGAGGGTGCCAACGAGCATTGAACGAATGTCTCGCACTTTCATAAATGAGACCATCAACATCCTCCGGTGACACCAACAGCTTGCCAATAGGAGAAACAATGTCCTACACGAAGTTTGTACAAGAAGTATGGAAGGTTAGTGAGCTCGACCCATACCAGGTACCAGACAGATTTTGATTTGTCAAATTCCGACACTAAGGGCTCGAAAACCCATATCTTCATTCTCAAGAACCCCGCTTTGAGCTCATAATCTTCTTGTACAAACTTCGTGTAGGACATTGTTTCTCCTATTGGCAAGCTGTTGGTGTCACCGAAGGATGTTGATGGTCTCATTTATGAGAGTGCGAGACATTTGTTCAATGCTCGTTGGCACCCTCAAATTTGTGTCGAGCCTGACCTCAACATGCTTCTTCCATCGAAGATCAAGGTGGACTTGGGGGAAGAGGATGTCTGGGAACAAGAAATTAATTACAAAAACCTACTTAACGCATGCTTTCATTATGGCCAAAAAGGTCACAGGATTAAAGATGCCCACTGAGACAAAAAAGCAAGCAAAAACAAGAAGCCTCCAGAAAGGCTCAAGACAACAAAGGGACATGCAATCACCCAGTGAACGAACAGGAAGTTAAGGGCCCCCGTAACCCACAAGCCGATGCAGACGGGCTCACAAAAGTCAGAATAAGAAGGAAAAGAAGCCCTAGGGTGACATCTGAACGAAACCATATGCTAGATACCCCCTCAAACATCTTGTTTTGCAATTTGGAAAAGGAGATCAATGAGCTTGATTACCTAGGTAGGAACATGTTCGAGGTGGAAACCAACGACAAAGCCCTAGATATCCCTGGCAATAAAGAAACCTACCAGGAGGGTTACACTACAAGCAAAGAAGATAGATTTACCACTAGTAACGAAGATAACATGGATAGTGAAAGTTCCATCATTGGATCGACTATTTCGAAAACGTTTTCAAGATCTTTCCATGAGGAGGCATCCCGCAAGGGGAAACAACCTATTGAGCTACCCTGGAAAAGCCCCCACAAGTACAAATCTCTAAGTCGAGAGAAAGAAAGACGAATCCAAGAAGAGAAAGGATAAGGCCTCCTCCTACAAAGAGGGTAACTTACGACAATGATCATCATCTCGTTAAATGCTAGAGGGCTAACCGACTCCTCAAGAGCAACCATCATTGGTCAATGGCTTCGCAACATTAACCTAAACCCAGAATTTATCTATATTCAAGAGATTAAAATTGATGGAGCAGACCTCCAGAAACATCTTATACATGTCTCCTAGACCCATGTTTGGATTTCGACATTGCACTTGCGGGGGTCTAGTGGGACGATAATTGGTATTAATCAATTCTGGTTTGAAAAGCTTGAGAACTCCATTGAAGATGAGAGCCATCGATGGATTGCCATTTCACTACTACAGATCGATGGTATACCGAGGTTTTTAACGAGGAAAATGAACGTGGCTTTATTTGCCGCGACGCCAGTGTAAAGGTCACGTCGGTACAAAAGCGTCGGTATATGCGTCGGTAATACCGGCGCCCATACCGAGGCCTCTGCTGGGTGTACCGTCGCGCATACCGTCGCCGGCTGGGTGTACCGACACTTATTCTGATGACATTACTGGGAGTACCGTCGCGTATATCGACGACCATACCTGCAAAATTTTTTTTGGGCAAAGTGTGTTATCTTGTGCTACAACAACATTACCATGATGTTGCTTAACAAAAGACAATACACTCTGCCCAAAAAAACCGAGTACATGTGATGTGTACTCTAATGTCAACTGAAATATGATTTCATGAAACACAGTATTATTGGACACAAAAGAGATAATCAGAATGAACCATGAACCATATACAAAAGAAGTTATATATTTCAATAATGAAGCATGTACAAGAGTGTGGCAAACCACTATCATATATGACGCTTTTACAAAATGTGGCAAAGCAATGCATTGCCATATGAAAATCAAATACAAAATTTTGGTGTTCCACTGCCATATGCAGAACAGTCCTGCAACAATGAACATTAATGGAATGAGATAAATTCACATGAAAATTACAAACAACAAGTAAAAACCAAGTTTATAAATTAATTACCTCATCACAAATGCTCCAATGAAACGACCGCACCGTGTCCTTCCAAGTCCTCCAATAGTGCAATCAACCCATGACGATATCCATAAGACTCCTCCGTTCGTGTTGGAGGAGGACCCATTGCCAGCTCCTGAAACAAATATACAAAAGATTAGAGGAACATACATGAGAAATTTAACACAAATAAATTCAATAAATGAAATGGTACTTACAAACTCATGACGCATCGTATCATATTCGCCACTGCCCAAATGTGACGGTCCAACTGTATCTAAACGTGTGGCAGTGGCATCTCGCTCCTGGGGATATCGGTCAGGATTCTGCTGCTGTTCTTCACGAATCATGTCCCACTCCTCAGCATCTAACCATACAGGCTTTGGTAAGCCTGCTCTGAAAGCATCACGAGCCTCGGATCGTCGATGGGACATAACCTCACGTGCTGTGTGCAGAATCCACTCTGAACTGACAAGAGACTGTCCATCGGCTGGTCGGAACTCCTGATAAATCTTTTGTGTGATATAATTCTTCCAATCTTTATCCTGTTCACTCCATTTCAACATGATAGAGTGTCCAAACTGGATGGAGCAAAGCTGTCGTATGCGTGCATGCATTGCTTTGCCATTCGCATCCATCACTGGAGCTCCATCTCGGATACTATACACCTTGGAGTCATCATGGTCATGAGCACCCCAAGGTGTATGTGGTGTTCCACATGGTGTAGTGCATGGCGTACCTACATCTGAGGTACTCGTCCTAGGAGTAGAAGCGGGCGACACAACGTCCGTCGCACTGCCTCCACAACAGCCGCCTCCTCCGCCTCCAGACCCACCTGTAGATCCACTCCTAGAACCTCCTGCTCCAGAGCGTGACCTCGATTTGTGAGATGGGCCAGAACTTGTATCAGGCTGAGGTGTCGAACAGACATGTCTACTAGTAGACCCAATAGGAGATCGCTGAAAAGATGGTCGTGGTGGAGTCACAAAGCTAGGAGACATACCTCCTACGGGAGTAGCACCACCCGCAAGAGTGACACCGGTAGGAGTGACACCGGCGGGAGTGTTAAAGGTAAGATCGTTCACTATTAACTTAACTTGTTAACTACCTGCCGCAGACGTTAATTATTAGTTCAAAACAACAATCCTTCGGAGACTCCAGAGTCTGGTTCCACACCTGCGTACCAGATATTTCCGAGTCTCTCTTTCTCTGTACTCAATCTTACCGTAAAATAAACTGACTCTAGCCATGTGGGTCCTTGGGAGTGGTAGGGGTCTGTTAAACAGAGGCCCTGTACTATTTTCCCAACTCCTCACTCAACCGTAGTTATGGTTTTCACGTCTTAGCTCAGTTTTGCTCCTGAACAACTTCGACTAGACCAACGTACTGGAACTCAGAGCTCCCAGACTGTTCCTGCCATAGTAGTTGAACAGTAGTCCGAGATGACAGTCCAATACTTTTAGTAACTTAACAAGATCATAACACACAATTCTTCTTGTCAGTTCACAGACTTACCGTGTATCTACCTTCAACCCGTAATATCTACTGACAGCAAGATGTGTCGCAACATTATTACCATTCTACGCGTACTTAGACATTACCGGCATTACAGACATTACCGGCATTACCCTTGAACACAGACTATAATACCGACTCAGTCACTTACAGAGAATCATAGCAACTCACATCTATTCTTCACGCTTACCTATTCCACCGAGGGTTCCTCCCCGGCAACGGGTTCAATATCGTAGCACTGACCTTTGTATCGATCAAGACTAGTAAGTCCGTCTGTCCATACTGTGGTCCATGTACCTGTAGAGGATTCCGCAGCCACCGCAGCTCCGGCCTCTTCAACAGGTACTCCATAGGCAACACACTAACACCTTACGCATAATCAAAGATATCTTAACTCGTTATCGAACAGAATCTCAAAATCGCAGTACCGATTCGTAACACCGCAGTGTATCGCGCATACGCAGACAGACAGTTACACAGATAAGGCACGCAGAACAGGATAGAGCCAAGACACTCTACTCGTAACACCTACCTACACACAGTAGAAGAGTGAATCCCAACTCAGGGCTCTCACAATACACTCGCAACTCCCAAAACCGGGGGCTCTGTGCCGTTCTCTTTTCATTGCTTTAAATAGAATTTTGTTACAAGGCTTGCGCGAATCTTTCTTTACCACGTACTTCCAGAAGGGTTCTTTCTACATTAAAAACCTCTGTCTAAGTACAATTGTCCTTATTCGGCGGCCGTCTAACACTGGCACGCACGGTGGACTCGAACCCGCAAGTACCTATGGTTCGGATACTAGACCTTCTAAGTACATACTTCGGGCGAGCCTAAATGTTCGAGTAATTTTCTTTTTGAGGGTTTCTAACATTTGCACTAAGGTGGTAGGTTCTAATACTTGGGCGTCGGTTCTGACGGCACTGAGGGCTATGGCTTGATTTAACAAAATTTCGGCTTGGGTTTGAAGGAAAGCCTCTTGTAAGTAAAATTCGTTGGCGAGTGCCGCATCTCGGGATGTCTTCATTTCGGTCAGTTTGGTCTGCAGCTCTGCGATATATTCCTTCTGGTTGCGTACTTGGTTGTCTAGGCGTTCAAATTGCTGGGTTTGGAACGCGAGGGATTTCTGGTACGCATCTCGGTCTCGACGAGCGTTGGCGATATCCTTTTGATATTGGGCTTCCCGTAGCAATTGGCGTTTGAGAATACGGTTGACCTCATCTGCGTATTCTTCGGCTCGCCGTAACTGCTCTTGGACTTGGTCGGCTTCTTTCTGTTGGTCTTGCAGCTTCTGGGTGGTTTCTTGTAATTGAGTCTTCGTGTCTGCGATCAATTCTTCGAGAGATGCGTTGATATCTTCTTGTTCTTGAAGGGCGGCCTTCACGGCTCGAATTTCCTCATGTGCGTCGTGTATAAGTTGGTCTTTGGCAGCTATTTGCTCCAGGGCTGCATCTCGTTGTTGTACTAGCGTCTGGTCTGTCGAAAATCTTGCTTGGAGTTCTGCTAGTTGTGTCTGTAACTGATGATTCTCGGCCTTTACGATATCAATTTCTTCTTGGAGGGGGGTGATGTCGGCTTCCAGGGTGTCGACCTTGTGCTGGTATTCTAGCTTCAGGTTGTCCGTGACTTGCTTAAAATGTGCTGGCAGCTGGTGTGATAATTGCATGAGGAACTGCCCCATGACGGCTAGTTCCGAAAATGCGTTGTGTGGCGGTGGTGGTGGAGGATGACGAGGTTGAGAGGATGTGTCGGTGAGTAGTTGCTGGGAGTTTGGCGGAGAGTAGTTAGGGGAGGAAGAGGAGGATGCTGCGGGTTCAGTGAGGGGTTGGCGGGGTGGTTCCGGTGGGGGGAAGGGGTTGACAGGAGGTGGTATAGGGAGAACGGTATCGGAGGTGTTTACCTTGGCGACTGTTGGTTGTACGGTTTCTGTATGATTGATGGCTTCGATGAGTTGATCCAGTGCTTTTGTGGCCGATTCCTGTTCGTCCTGGTGATGCTCGAATTCCTTTTTGGTGGACACTATCTCTGTCTCTGCTTGATCCTGCTGGTCTGGTTGCTCCGTCGAGGTGTCGTTGTGTATGGAAGTGGCGGTGTCATGGTATGTCTCCTCTTGGTCGTCCTGCTTGGTGTCCTGATCTTTTCCGGTGGATCCTTGTACTTCACTTTCCGAGGAGCTGATCCGAATTCGCTTGGTGCGGAAGAGTTGATTAATCTCTTCGTCGTCTTCTTCAGTGTCATCGATCGGTTGTGTGGATTCTTCGTGCCTAAGTGTGGGGCCGGTGGGTGGGGGTTGTGCTGCGAGAATGGTTGGGAAGAGGAAGGAGATGATGTGGGGAAGGCGAGAGCGTGGGGTGGTACCCTTTTGAAGCTGCTTTACTATAGCTACACATTCCTTATGGATTCTAAGGAAAAAGTAAGAGGCAAAGTTTACAGGTTCGTGGGCAGCTAAGTCTACGGCGGAGTAGAAGGGGCGAGAGATGCCATATGTTCGTTTTTGCAGGTTGAGGATTGCTACGAGGAACTGTAGGGCGGATCGTTCGGGTTCCGGGCGGCAGAGAATGGCGTATTCGTTTGATGAGGAGCGGGGGAATAGTGCGGTCATGCGGGCGACAGGAATGCTGGGGCCGGTTTCGCGGCCTTGCGGGGTGAGGCGGTAGGCTGCAGAGAAGGCTTGGAAGGTGATGACGGTTCTAGATGGGAGGGAAGGGAAGACCCACTGTCGTTCGGTGATGGGGAGTTGGGCGATGGCGTGGATGATCTATGCGGAGAAGGGATGGGCTTCCACTGAGTGCCACGGCAACTCAGCGAAGTTGGCCAACCCTCGGCACCGCAGGTATTCGCCTACGTCTGTAGGGATACCTTCACGGAAAGCAGCGTAGTTGGCTAGTGCTTCCATGGTGTTCACAAGCACACTTACAGAAAACACAGAATACTGAGATAACACACACAATCACAAAAACACAATAGCGTTTCTTGGCGCGCCGAGAGGGTTAAAGAAGGAGAACACAGTGGGGGGGGTCGGTATCATTGTGCAGTGCGGGAATGATATTGTCTACGTGCTGGCGTGCGTACTTGAGTGACTGGTAGGGAGGGGCGGCTGGTAACCTAAAGATTTGTACAAAACACGGCGAAAAGAGAGAAAAACGCAAAAATTTATACAGAACGTGGTTCGCCGCTGAGTAATTTAATGCGTACTAGTAGTGGGATAATACGGTCGCAGCTTCGACCCATTAATTACCTTTGGAAGTGGATTTCCCGTCAACGTAGTCAACCGAAAAGTTGCAGGACCGATTTGTGCTGAGATCTTGAAAGGGCCGAACCACCGTAATTTGAACTTTCCTGCTGCTCTATCCGACTTTGCGTTATAAAAGAGTACGAGCTGACCTATCAAAAAGATTGGAGTCTTCAAATATCGATCGTGTGTCTTGGCTTGCCTTAGTTGCACTTCGCGCATAGTTAAAAAACTGAGCCATCGGTGCTCATCAAGTTCTCTGAGTGCGTCCAGGCGTGCTGTCAGCGAGTCTTCTGGTAGCATCTTCTGAGTGATTGCGACACGCAGACTTGGGATGACTACTTCCATGGGAGCGATTGCTTCTAAGCCATAAGCAAGTTTGAAAGGTGTCAAGCCTGTTGTTACCTTATATGTAGTTCGGTATGCCCATAGTACCGCAGGTAGTAATTGATCCCATCTTTCCGGTGCTTCCATGATCAATTTTCGGAGGATGTTTAACAGTGATTCCTTTGTACTTTCAGCCAATCCATTGGCACGTGGATAATAAGGAGAGCTAAATTTATGTGTGACCTGGAATGACTGTGTGAGTGCATTCATTAAATTGTTTACAAAATGAGTGCCTTGATCTGAGACAAGTTCTAGCGGTAAGCCAAATCGTGCGAAGACATCCGTGAGTAGACATTTTGCTACCGTAACTGCTGTAGCAGACCGTAAAGCCCAGGCTTCTGCCCATCTAGTTGCGTAATCTGTGCAAGTCAATATGTATCGATTGTTACTGGATACTGCTGGAGGTGTAATGGGCCCGATAAAATCTAAACCCCATTTTTGAAAAGGTTCTAATGGTAAGATGGGTTGTAGAGGAAAAAGATGCCGTTGTAAAGGTTGACCAGCTCTTTGACAAGTATCACATTGTTTAACAAACTGTGAGATATCCCTGTACATTGTTGGCCACCAGAGTCCTCCTTGCAGAATTTTCCGGTGAGTTAAGTCTGCTGCAAAATGGCCACCGGAAGGAATTGAGTGAGTCAAAGTGAGAACTGAGTTAACTTCATGTGGGGGAATACAGCGAAGTAGTATTCCGGTATGATCTGCATAATATAGTTCGCCAGCAATTAACCAAAATCGGCGGCTAAAGACCGCAATTTTCCTTCGAACTGCCTTGGCAGTCTCGGTTGGAAAGCATCCTTCGGTGAGAAAAGTTAGAATCTGATCATAGTATGTATGTGGTGTTTGTAATTTGGCAGTCTCATCGGGCAGTGGTTCAGCATTGTAAATTGTAGGAGTCGTGTCATCTATGCCTACCGGAGCTTCACCGGAATCTAGGCGTGATAAGAAATCTGCTAAAGCATGTGCATTTCCGGGTCGGTGAATGACGTCATAGTCGTATTCTTGTAAAAGTAGCACCCATCGTGCTAATCGTCCTCCTAAGTGCTGCTGTCTTACTAGATAAACAAGGGCAGCATGATCCACATGAAAGGTAAATTTCCGGCCTAGTAGGTAATGTCTGAACTTTTTGATTGAGTAAATCAGTCCTAGACATTCTCTTTCAGTGGTGGAATAGTTCTTTTCTGCAGGTGCAAGCCTTCTACTGGCGTAATAAACAGGGCGAAACCACTTATCTGTTTGCTGCATCAAAATACTACCAATTGCAATATCTGAAGCGTCGACAAAAACATGGAACGGATTGTCCCAGTCCGGTGGTTGTAAAATTGGGGCTTGCGTCAGGAGATACTTGAGTCGATCAAATGTAGTTTGACATTCTTTAGTCCATTCAAACTGTCGGGGAGTTTTTGTGATTAGCCTGTTCAGTGGGACTGCTAGGTGAGCAAGCCACCGTAAGTGTCTGCCATGCCATCGTATTTGACCCATAAAACGCATCACTTCCTTCGGAGTCGTGGGTATCGGGGCTTCTAAAATCGCCAAAATCTTATCCGGGTCCACTCGAATACCTTGAGCAGATACAATATGCCCAAGTAGTTTGCCACATGAAACCGCAAACACGGATTTGTTGGGATTAAGGCAGAGTCTATATTCTCTACACTTCTGAAAACAGCATCGTAAATGAAACAAATGGGCTATCATCTTCCCAAAGATTGAGAAGTCGTCGAGATATACTTGCATGAATGAAGTGAGATAAGGAGAAAATATCTCCTGCATACATCTTTGAAATGTGCTTGGTGCATTCCTTAATCCGAACCACATTACTGTGCAGGCAAAGACACCCCAATTGGTAATGAAGGCAGTTTTTGGTATATCTTCTTCAGCCATTCTAACCTGATTGTACCCGCTGTATCCATCTAAAAATGAATACATTTCATGACCTGCGACTCTATCAAGCATGGTATCCAAAAAGGGGATCGGGAAGGGATCTGGTACTGTTGCTGCATGTAATTTCCGGTAATCCACACAGATTCGTAATTGCTTGTTTTTCTTCGGCACGATCACAATGGGTGAGATCCATTCAGCGTGTTCTACTGGTACAATGAATCCGACTTTTAATAGTCTATCGAGTTTGGCTTTTACCTGTGATGCATAATGGGGGTTCATTCTATAGCTGGGTTGTCTGGTTGGTTTCACTTCCGGTTTCAGCATGACTCTGTGTTGATAGATGCGCGGATCTAATCCTTTCATGTCTTTATAATCCCATGCAAAGACGTCTGTGAATTTGCGAAGAAGTTTAATCAAATCCTCCTTAAATGTTTCCGGTAAGTTCTGCCTCATCTTCACAGGTCGTGGATGATCTCTATCTCCTAGATTGTACGTGATCAGCTGGTCTTCTGGGACATAACATTGTTGAGGTTTCTCTGTGTCGTCTGTTGGTTTGAACAGTGGTTGTAGTTCATCGTCATGTGTTGAGGAAGTATCTTCCTGGACCGACTTTCCGGTGATAGCTACTACTGTACATACTGACGTGTTCCAGTTATCTATGACAGATTGTAGATCAACAGTTCCTAGAGACATTAAATCAGCGTTATTTTTTAGAAATTGCTCTTCTTCATCATCTGATAGTCCATCTAACATATGGACTGGTTCAGCAAAATAGGGTCTGGCATGAGGTTCACAGGGTTGTATAGCATCTAGTTTTACCATATATTTACGATTGGCATCCTTGAATGTAAGCTCTTGTGCAGACCAGTCCTGTATTACCTTCGCATGTTTCAGCCAAGGTCGGCCGAAAAGAAGGTTGTAATCCAAAGTGGATTCGGGTAGATCTAGTATGACAAAAGTCATCTTGAAAGTCGTACCTTGTAGAGTGATGGGTACATTCCGCACAAGTCCTACAGGATGGACTCTCCATTGATCCGCCATCCGAACAAAGAATTGGACTGGTTCAATTTCGATTCAGCCTAGCTTTTTGCATAACGCTGCGGTCGCAATGTTTACGCCTGAGCCTCCGTCAATTAATACCTGCGTGATCTTCTGATTCTTATACCATACTGTGATCAAGGGCACTACATGATCAATCGCAGCATCAGGTTCCGGTTGAACTGCGGCTGTCGTCGGAATGCAAGAAGGTACGGGGCTGAACTGTTGCTGAAACTGTTGTCGGATCCCAGGTACTAAGGCCAGAAGTTGGCCTAGAGGCAGAGTGATGGATGCTTTGGACAAAATTTCCCAGGCCTGTGGAGCTTGACTGTCTTGTTCTTTTGGATTTGAGGTTTCTACTGACGCAGAAGTGTCTGCTGTTGTCTCTACTGATGATGGTGGCCCTGCTGATGCTTCCTTTTGTTTCGTTTCGTCCCTTGATAAAGACGCCTGAGTCACCGGAATAGGTTCCGGGAACACTGGTGGTTCTGTTGTGGTCCAGTGACTAGCTTTGTTGTACATCCTACGTTGTTCTTGTATCCCTGGTTCAAAGATTTCTGCTGCCGGCTGAAGTTGTTTACCGGAACGGGTCTGGACTGTAGCAGTCTGTGTTTCTATCGGTGTAATTTTTACCATATTGGCCATTGGATTTTGGCGTTCCTTCTTTCTTTGATCATACTCCATTGCATCCTTACAAAACCTTCTAATGTGACCGAATTCACCACAAAAATGACATCGTGGAGGTGGTAGATTGGGATTTTCCGGTGGTGGTCCATTCTGCCATCGGTTGGCATTATAATTGTTGTTTCTCTGTCCTCGGTAGTTTCGATATCCTGGTGGTTGATTGTTTCTCAGTTGCGGAGGCACATAGTGATTTACTGGCTGGCCATGTTCTTGGATGACTGTATTGACGGTTGCTGTCCCCTGTATTCTTGCATTGTAGACACAGTTTCTGGTGGTGTGTCCGGCAGTGTTGCAGATAGCGCAAAACGCTTGATTCAGTGCACAGTTGGCACTCGTATGCCCTGAATTTTTGCATGTAGTGCAGTATACTTGCCTGATTATATCTTCAGCCATATTTTTGTTTGTTTTTAGCCATTCCAAGTCTTCTGAAAATCCACCAACCTTGGACTCTAGCTGCAGAGCCATTGCAATGACGGCATCCAAGGTCATAGCTCGGACACATCTTATGATCATGATCTGCTTCAGTTGTGGGGTTAATCCATTGATAAACCATTGAGATATGACATCATCAGGTAGATTAGCGTGAGCCTGTGGTATCTGCCGTAAATGTGTTCTGAAGAGGGTAGCGTATTCCTGGACAGTCTGATTTGCCTTCTGTCGGTTGTTCTGTAAATAGTCAAAGATTTCAGCAGGATTCTTCTTTAGTCTGAATCGTTGTAGAAAGGCATCTCGTACTGCATCGTAAGTGCCGAAATGATTAATATCATATTCCGTGAGCCATCTCGCTGCTTCATTAACCAGTGTAGATTGGAAAACAATGGCCTTATATGCCTGATCTGGTGGATGGTTAAGAACTGCATAACTTATCTCAAAAGTTCGTACGTGAGCGTCTGGGTCATCTCCTGGGAATCCACCGAATTTCGTTGTTGTTGTTGTTGTTGTTGTTGTTGTTGCCCGCTCATTGTGAATGCTTCAGGGCTTCCTTCTGTATCTCGGGATTGATTGGTTGAACTATCGGGACTTGTATCGCCGGAGGATGCGCTTTCCGGTGTGCTGTTTCGACTTAGGATGCTTCGGATCTCTGTTTCGAACAGCCTTCCTTCCTTCTGGATGTCTAATATCCGAAATCTTTCTTCCAAACACGAAGGTTGAGCTAATGATTCCGTAAAAAAGGCTAAACCTTTGCCAGCGATCGGTGATTCTATCACCGGAATTTCACCGGAATGAACCAAAATTGTGCCAGAATGCCCTGTTTTACTGCTTTTGTCAAATTTACCTAACGTATTTCTGATCGTAGATAACTCTAAATCTTTATCTGCTATTGTTAAACTAGGTTCCAACGGTGTTTTGATGTAATCTGGACTTGCTATATCTTCGATAGGCTGGGTCGAAGTAGCACCCGAATGTATCGAAGGCGTTAATCGTTCCACCGGAATATGACCGGAATCAGTCGTGATGTTTCCACTTTTCTTGACCTCTCGGTCAGATCTAGGTATGCCTACTTCTCCCGAAGCTATCTTTTGTGGTTTTCGTGCTTCAACCTTACGGTTCTTAGGATACATTTCGCCCGATCGAGTGACCGGCATATATCATTGCCCAGTGATACTATCTGAACAGTTTGCAACAATCTGGGTCTGTTGCCACTGTCAATAAATCAAGTGTTACTGAATGTTTGCTTCTTACAAACTGCTAGAACTCTAACGCCACTTTCTTACAAGTGACTCGTAATCAAATAGTACTTTACCGCAGAGACTGGTAAACCGTTGCCACTTTCCCACAGACGGCGCCAAATGTTAAAGGTAAGATCGTTCACTATTAACTTAACTTGTTAACTACCTGCCGCAGACGTTAATTATTAGTTCAAAACAACAATCCTTCGGAGACTCCAGAGTCTGGTTCCACACCTGCGTACCAGATATTTCTGAGTTTCTCTTTCTCTGTACTCAATCTTACCGTAAAATAAACTGACTCTAGCCATGTGGGTCCTTGGGAGTGGTAGGGGTCTGTTAAACAGAGGCCCTGTACTATTTTCCCAACTCCTCACTCAACCGTAGTTATGGTTTTCACGTCTTAGCTCAGTTTTGCTCCTGAACAACTTCGATTAGACCAACGTACTGGAACTCAGAGCTCCCAGACTGTTCCTGCCATAGTAGTTGAACAGTAGTCCGAGATGACAGTCCAATACTTTTAGTAACTTAACAAGATCATAACACACAATTCTTCTTGTCAGTTCACAGACTTACCGTGTATCTACCTTCAACCCGTAATATCTACTGACAACAAGACGTGTCGCAACATTATTACCATTCTACGCGTACTTAGACATTACCGGCATTACAGACATTACCGGCATTACCCTTGAACACAGACTATAATACCGACTCAGTCACTTACAGAGAATCATAGCAACTCACATCTATTCTTCACGCTTACCTATTCCACCGAGGGAATAGCAGATAGGCAACACACTAACACCTTACGCATAATCAAAGATATCTTAACTCGTTATCGAACAGAATCTCAAAATCGCAGTACCGATTCGTAACACCGCAGTGTATCGCGCATACGCAGACAGATAGTTACACAGATAAGGCACGCAGAACAGGATAGAGCCAAGACACTCTACTCGTAACACCTACCTACACACAGTAGAAGAGTGAATCCCAACTCAGGGCTCTCACAATATACTCGCAACTCCCAAAACCGGGGGCTCTGTGCCGTTCTCTTTTCATTGCTTTAAATAGAATTTTGTTACAAGGCTTGCGCGAATCTTTCTTTACCACGTACTTCCAGAAGGGTTCTTTCTACATTAAAAACCTCTGTCTAAGTACAATTGTCCTTATTCGGCGGCCGTCTAACAGGAGTGACACCGGCGGGAGTGAGGCCAGTGGGAGTGAGGCAGGTAGGAGTAAGGCCACCAATAGTGAGGCCGGGAGGAGTGAAAATCCGATGCACCTAGAATATCTATCTCTATATTGATGGCTTCTAAATCACTTGCTATGCTGGTTTCTTCCTGATCATCGTCTATTGCTTCATCTTCTCGAACAATGACCTCTTCTTTGCAATCCTTTACCTTGTGGTTCATCGCCTACGAGACGAACATCTTCATTATCGCTCCATAAGCGAGGCATTTTGGGATCCGACATATGTAGAAACTTAGTTATGAATACAAGAGATTCTTGTACAAGCCATCCCTCTACCGTGCTACCCTCTGGACATGCTCTCTATCAAACAAACCCTTTTAATGTCTTCATAAAGCGCTCTAAGAAGAACATCCATCGACTATGGACAGTTCCTGCTATTGCAACTTCATCTACCACATGAACCAGTCAATGAAGTTGAATAGTGAGAATACTTGTGGGAAAGTATTTCTCTACCATACAAACAGCCTCGATAGCATTGAGTTTTGTTGGGAAAGATGGATGGATCCTCCAGAAGATTAAGTAGGTGCTGCTAATCTTGCTTTGCACCAGCCCTCAGTGACTCCAGATATGATTAGTAGACACCCTTAGCTTCCAAATGATACCAAGAAATGCTATATGTACTTTGAAAAAGGTTTGAGTAATGACTTGATCAAAACAGATGAGTTTGTGAATCACAAAGCTAGAAAACTTTCTATTTTGGTGTTGATACCTGCTCAGTCTTTCACTCAGTATGACCAGTACACTTACAATTGGCAAAATTCCTTCTAGAGGTATTCTATTAGCTTAGTAAGCTACCATTTGCAAGTGGAATCATCCAAAATGATAAACTATACTAGGAGAAATCACTTTAGCAAAGTTATGGACATCCCTGACTTTTTAGGAAGTATGCAGACAAATACCAGTGAGCACTTTGACGGCGATTTCTTGAGATTGGATGAAACAAGTTGCTTCAAACGTTGTATGCTTGTAGTATGCTTTGAGCTGGATCCACCAAGCTTTGAATCACTCGATTTGGTGAAGTAGGCACTGAGATATGCCTCTTTGAAGTTGGCAGACTTGAAGTGGTACACTCAGAGAACACAGAGTTGATGAATGTGAATATATCTATTAATTGACATAATTGTACAATCTCATTAGCATGATAACCATAGCTAGATGAGGTAATGAGGTATGTGCTTCAATGTAGCACTCATACACACTCAGATACAAATGATAGATGCCTCGGGAAGTGAGCTAGAATGAGCTGAGCTACCCACGACTTTTGACTTGCAACTTTTATAGAGTTGAGTTGAAACTTCAAGTTTGAATTCAAATTCAAACTCCTAGAATCTTTCACCTAAAAGGTAATGAGATATTCTCTCAATCAATCAACAACTTTTTTCACGACTCTAATCAAGTAGGTGTGTTCATAAGAAATGCCAAGTCTTTTAGGCTTTTACAAGGAGTAAAATGGTAAGAACTTATAAGCATAAGTTCCTATGGTCCTTCCTTCAAGTGATGTCTTCATGAAGTAATCCAAGCCAAATTGTGAAGGCTTGAATTGCACCAACAACTCCCCCTCAAGCCAAACACTTTGGCTTAAGTCTTCATCTTCAATCTTCAATCACATCCTGCAATCCAATCATGGATTTGAATCTGCATAATTTGTTTCCATCCAAAGCTTTGGTGAGTAAATATGCACATTGCATATTAGTAGACACATAGGTCAAATGAATGTCCTTGCTTAGTAACTTCTCTCTCACACAGTGGTAATGAACCTCTATGTGTTTTGTTCTAGCATGATATATTGGATTAGCTGCAATGTGAAGAGAGCTTGTGTTGTCTCCAAGGATAATTGGGGGCCTAGTGTATAGGCCTAGCTCTGTATACAAAAGCTTTAACCAAATAGCTTCGTGAGTGGCATTGGCTAGCCCTCTATACTCTGCTTCAGTGGATGACAATGCCACTGTTGGTTGTTTCTTGGCTGACTAAGAAATAGGTTTATCACCTGCAAAAGATAAGTATCCTGATGTGCTCCTCCTATCATCCTTGCATCCTGCCCAATCTGCATCTGAATACACTTTAATGTCAATATCTGATGTATAAGGAAAGTACAAACCATGGTTCTGAGTTCCCTTTAGATACTTCAAGATCTTCATTGCAGCCTCAAGGTGAGGTACCCTCGGTTTGTGCGTGAATTGACTTAGCACACTAACTCCATATGCTATGTCAATTCTGGTCAAGGTAGCATAATTCAAACTACCTACCATACTTTGATATCCTGTAATGTCTTGGACTTCATCCCCTTCATGAGCACTTAGCTTTAGGTTGACCTCCATTGGAGTACTTGAGACTTTAGCATCCTGTAGGTTAAACTTCTTCAACATGTCTTGTACATACTTTTTCTGAGTGATATATATACCTGAATTAGTATAAACCAATTCAAGTCCTAGAAAGTACTTCAATAATCCAAGATCATTGATCTTGAACTCCTTCATCATCTGGTTTTTTATGTTTCTGATTCCTTGGACATCATTACCTGTAATGATGATATCATCAACATAAACACAGAGATAGATTACCTATGAATTGCTCCTTTTGATAAACAATGAAGTATCTGCCTTGCTCATAGTAAACCCTTGGTCTTAGAGGTATGTTGTCAGCCTGTAGTTCCATGCCCTAGGTGCCTGCTTCAATCCATATAGAGCCTTCTTCAATTTACAAACATAATTTACCTTCTTGGGGTCTTCATAGCCAGGTGGTTGTGACATGTAGACTTCTTCAGATATCCATCCATTCAAGAAAGCATTCTTGACATCTAATTGGTACATGTTCCAATTTTTGGATGCAGCTACACTCACCAATAATCTCATTGTTGGCATCTTAGCCACAGGAGAAAATGTCTCCTCATAATCAATGCCTTGGGTTTGTGCAAAACCCTTGGCTACCAACCTAGCTTTGTACCTGTTGATTGTACCATCAGAGTTCCTCTTTAGTTTGTAGATCCATCTGGATCCTATCACCTTCATAGAGTCCTTCTTGGGTACCAAGTCCCATGTGTCACTCTCCTTGAGAGCTTCTATTTCTTCATCCATAGCTCCTTTCCATTCTGGTTTGGTGATTGCCTCTTCATATGAACCTGGTTCTTCACTTAACAAGTCCTTTGAAAGATAAATTGAATGCTTAGTAACAAGAGATGTATCATACCCATATCTGATGGGCTTCTTACTTTCTCTCTGAGATCTCCTTATTGCTTGAGTTGAAGATTCTGGTATATCCTCAAGCTTCTTCATCTTCATCTTGCCTCTGGACTTCCATGCCTTGAATTCTTCAAGATTGATTGTGTCATCATCTTCTGAACTTGAGTCTTCCTTCTGGATTGGTTCCTCACCTGAGAGTCTTGGAAACTCCTCTTCCAAATCATAGGGTAGACTAACCTTCCTGCATTCATTCTCATACCATGAGTCATTCTCATCAAAGATGACATCTCTGCTTACCTTGAACCCTTTATTGGTTGGGTTGTAGAATCTGTACCCTTTTTGATTCAAGTCATAACCAATGAAAATACATTTTTCTGCTTTAGGGTCTAGCTTTCCCCTTACCTCTGAGGGAATATGCACATATGCTACACAACCAAAGATTTTGCAATGATCCAATGATGGTCTCTTACCATGGCAAGCTTCATAAGGTGTCATTCCATCAAGTGACTTTGATGGCAACCTGTTTATGAGATAGGTGGCAGTAGATACACTCTCTGCCCAAAGATAATTTGGCAACTTCTTTTCATTAAGCATGGACCTAGCTGTTTCAACAATAAGCCTATTCCTTCTTTCAGCTACCCCATTTTGTTCAGGTGAGTACCTTATGGTTATCTCCCTTTTGATGCCTCTTTCCTGCAAGAAATCCTCAAACTCATTTGAGAAGTATTCACCTCCTCCATCTGACCTTAGCTTCTTCAAGTTCCTTCCTGTTTGATTTTCAACTAGTGCAAGATATCTTTTGAAACAATTAAACACTTCATCCTTGTGTTTCATAAAGTATAACACAGTCCATCTACTATAATCATCAATAAAAGACACATAGTACCTTGATCCTGAAATGGAGGGATCCTTGCTAGGTCCCCAAACATCTGTGTGCACCAAGTCTAGGTAGTCTTCATGCATAAAACCTTTCCTTGAGTAGGGCAATCTGTGAGACTTACCAAACTGACAAGCTCCACATTTGTAAATCATGTGTTGCTTGGACACATTAGGTATCCCAAGCACACATTGGTCCCTGCACATTTGCTTTAAGGTCCTTTCACCTATGTGACCTAATCTCTTGTGCCATATTTCTAATTCTGAAAGTGTTTGATCCTTGTAATTGTATAAAGCAATGTTTTTGGTGTCTTCTAGTTCAAAAGTAAATAATCTACCTGATTTTTCTCCCTTGGCTATCCTTTTGAATCCATGTCTTGGGTCCTCTACATATGCTCCATGTTGATTGAACCTGACCTGCAAACCTTTCTCCACAATCTGACCAACACTCATTAAGTTTTTGGTAATGGTTGGTACATAAAGTACCCTGCTCAATAGGTTCTGGTTACCATCACAAGTTTTTACATTTCCAATCTTTACTACACAATGCTTAGTATCATCACCTGTTTGTACTTGATGTTTGCCCTTTGGTTCCTCAAGATCAAAGAGTAGTGCCACATTGCCAGCTACATGATTAGAACACCCTGAATCAATATAAAACAGATGATCATCATTGATACCTGACTTGGAAGTCATATTCATGATTAATAGGGAGTCATCTTGCTCCTCTGTGTAGTTGTTGTAGTCTCTCCTATTTCTGAATCCTCCTTGGTAGTTACCATTATGGTTGTTGTTGTAATTGTTGTTGTAGTTATTGTTGTAGCCATTGTAGCCTTGGTGTTGGTTGAACCTTCCTCTGCCTTGAGAGTATCCACCTCTTTGATAGCCTCTTCCTCTCTGATTTTTGTAGTTTCTGTAGCACTCATCTGTGGTGTGGTTAGATAGTCCACAAATGTTGCATGGTGATGAATTGTAGAGTCTCCCCCTACCTTGCTTACCTCCTCTGCCCCTGCCTCTTGAAGATCTACCTCTCCCTGCATAGTTGGCTTGGGAGGTAGAACCTTTATCTTCTTGCTTTTTACTTTTACCTATGTCTTTAACCTTTTTATCAGTATATAGGGCAGAAGGAGTGTTACCTTTAGATGTATCTTCAACCTTTGTGAACTTTG
Source organism: Ceratopteris richardii (assembly GCA_020310875.1). Taxonomy (NCBI): domain Eukaryota; kingdom Viridiplantae; phylum Streptophyta; class Polypodiopsida; order Polypodiales; family Pteridaceae; genus Ceratopteris; species Ceratopteris richardii. Next base: position 145,348,487 of record CM035427.1, on the reverse strand, counting down.
CTTCATGTGTGAATAGTTGGCCCATCAGAGTTGTGAGATCTAGGGTATGTATATCCATGTAGAGATCCATTGCAGTGGTGAAGCTTTCCCACTTATCATCTGCCTTTAGTCCATTGGTTACTTCCCTTACTATTTGTTCCTCTTCAATCTCCTCTCCTATGCTTGCTAATTGGTCTGCCACATCCTTGATCTTGGTCACAAATTCTGAGACTGATTGTTTTGGTTGCTTCCTAAGGGTTGTGAATTCAATCCACAATTGATTCTTCCTGGCCCTTGTATTAGATGAAAAGTATGATGACAAGGCTTCCCAAGTTTCTTGGGAAGTCTTACAATTCCTGATGTGAGGTAAAAGGAAATCAGATATAGAGTTAAGAAGATAAGACCTTGCCAATGCATCTTTTGCACACCATGTATTAAGCCTTTCTTGTTCTTCCTTGGTGGGTAGACCCCTTGCTTTGAATGAGGGCAATTCCTCATCTCCTGAGATGAATCCAAATAGACTTCTTCCTTGTAGATAGGTCTTCATCCTCAGAGACCAAGCTTGATAATTGTTCCTGTCCAGTTATTCAATGAATGAAGGAAAACCATCTCCCATGTTACCTTGTTTGCTCTGATACCACTGTTGGGAAAGATGGATGGATCCTCCAGAAGATTAAGTAGGTGCTGCTAATCCTGCTTTGCACCAGCCCTCAGTGACTTCAGATATGATTAGTAGACACCCTTAGCTTCCAAATGATACCAAGAAATGCTATATGTACTTTGAAAAAGGTTTGAGTAATGACTTGATCAAAACAGATGAGTTTGTGAATCACAAAGCTAGAAAACTTTCTATTTTGGTGTTGATACCTGCTCAGTCTTTCACTCAGTATGACTAGTACACTTACAATTGGCAAAATTCCTTCTAGACGTATTCTATTAGCTTAGTAAGCTACCATTTGCAAGTGAAATCATCCAAAATGATAAACTATACTAGGAGAAATCACTTTAGCAAATTTATGGACATCCCCGAGTTTTTAGGAAGTATGCAGACAAATACCAGTGAGCACTTCGACGGCGATTTCTTGAGATTGGCTGAATCAAGTTGCTTCAAACTTTGTATGCTTGTAGTATGCTTTGAGCTAGATCCACCAAGCTTTGAATCACTCGATTTGGTGAAGTACGCACTGAGATATGCCTCTTTGAAGTTGGCAGACTTGAAGTGGTACACTCAGAGAACACAGAGTTGATGAATGTGAATATATCTATTAATTGACATAATTGTACAATCTCATTAGCATGATAACCATAGCTAGATGAGGTAATGAGGTATGTGCTTCAATGTAGCACTCATACACACTCAGATACAAATGATAGATGCCTCCGGAAGTGAGCTAGAATGAGCTGAGCTACCCGCGACTTTTGACTTGCAACTTTTATAGAGTTGAGTTGAAACTTCAAGTTTGAATTCAAATTCAAACTCCTAGAATCTTTCACCTAAAAGGTAATGAGATATTCTCTCAATCAATCAACAACTTTTTTCACGACTCTAATCAAGTAGGTGTGTACATAAGAAATGCCAAGTCTTTTAGACTTTTACAAGGAGTAAAATGGTAAGAACTTATAAGCATAAGTTCCTATGGTCCTTCCTTCAAGTGATGTCTTCATGAAGTAATCCAAGCCAAATTGTGAAGGCTTGAATTGCACCAACAAGTTTCGCACTCTCTATGCTATCTCTATTTATCCCTTTAGAAGATATACAATGTACTAAAGAACTAATTTTATAAATGGTTCTTCGTACATCCTCTGAAAGACAATCTTTTAGGGCTACAAGGAGCACAAACTGTAAAAACTTATGCCAATCATGAGACTTGAGTCCTGCAAGATCGTCGTTTCGTGTGAAAGCAGTCTTTAGACACCTCATGCATCCAGTAGGTGTTCGAAACTCTGAAATTTTTTTCTTCACTTATTGCTCTTCCATCCTACGAAGCAGCCAAGGAGCTCTTGGTAACGATACTATTCCGTTGGGCTTAGTAGTTTCCCACAACTCTCGCAAACGACCTGGCTCTTCTAAGTCCTCCCTTTGTGCTTTGCTTTCTTTCTTTCCGATCAAAGTTTTCCAAAGAATCTCTCCCACATTCTTAAAAATATGCATCGGGTCCACCAAATGATTGATCAACGATTCACTCCAATAAGGGAGTTCATGAAAAATGGACAACCGTTTCATGCCAACAACTGGATTTTCTGAATCCCATAGTTGTTTCCAATCGCTAGATTTCATTTGGCGTTGCGCTTGTCGACCAATTTGTCCTTCACATAAAACATGTCCATTAGGCAAATATCTATGATGTCCTTCATAGACAGTTTCACGTAGTGCTTTGGAATAGTGTGCTTCGAGTCGTGGTCCACATAAAGGACAAGCATGGTAACCCGAAATCGATAAACTTGAATATAACCAGGCCAATCATGCATTGTCCACATAAGTATGTCTTGCACTCGCACGTCTCGTCTTCTTATAGGTTGAGACATGTCACGCACAATAATCCCATCCCATAAAATGCATAGTTCTTCCACAAGTGGTGCAAGATATACATCCATGTTTTTTACCTTATACTTACCTGGTACAATAAGAGCTAATAATAAATGACCTTTCTTTGTGGCCAATCATGGTGGGATTTTATAATTGACCAAACATACAGGCCATGTGCTCCATGAAGAACTACATAATCCAAATGGATTCACTCCATCCATAGCTAGGCCTAGACATATGGACCGAGGCTCACTAGCAAACTCTGGCCACTTACTATCTATGTGCTTCCAAGCATCAGAGTCAGCAGGCACTCTCATTACATTATCTGTAGACGTGCTCTTTGTGTGCCATGACATTAACTCAACTATAGATTTGCATCTAAACATGTTCTTAATTCGTGGAATGATAGGAAAGTGGCGAAGAACCTTTGCGGGGATTGCTTCGCCTACAACGTCTTCTCTCAATCTATTTGCTCCACACTTTGGACATACGTGGAGATGCTCATACTCGTTCCGAAAGAGAATGCAATCATTCGGACAAGCATGAATTTTAGTATAATCCATTCCAATGGACTGTAAAAGTTTTTTCGCATCTCCACGTGTTGGAGGCATGTCATTGCCCTCTGGCAAAAATAGATCTTTAAGAAGCCTGCAATAAGCAATTAAAACGATATTAGTAAATATAGTTATTGTGATACAACAATGAAAGTCAATTTGGTCTCCACTTACCTGAACAATTCAGTGACTTAAAGACTTAAACCTGAAATACTAAACCTAAATACTTAAATACCTAAAAAAACTTAAAACCCTAATCTATATAACTATCCTATTTTATCTATATATTCGGATTTTTTCTTAATTGATCCTATATATATATATATATATATATATATATATATATATATATATATATATATTCAGATTTTTTTTCCTCTTAATTGAGTTATATGTATGCCTAAACCCTAAAACCCTAATCAAAATGACCTAGACCTAAAATATGTATATATTATTTATATATTCAGATTTTTTTCTTAAATAATCCTATATTTATATTCTTTATTATATATATATTTCATTAAATTATTTAATACACTAGTTCTTTTTATATTTATTTATGTATATAATTATCTTATTTTATATATATATTTAATTTTATATATTTAATTATAAATATATTTAATTAAATTATTTAAAACACTAATTCTTTTTATATTTCTTTATGTATATAATTATCTTATTTTATATATATATTTAGTTATATATTCAGATTTTTTCCTTACGTAATCCTATTTTTATATATTTAATTATAGATATTTAATTAAAACCCTAATTTTAAAAATCTAGACCTAAAATATGTATATTTTTGTATGCATGTTAATGTACATGTGTATATGTATTATATGTGTATGTGTATGTGTGTATATATGTTATGTAAGTGTTAAAACCCTAAAACCCTAATCTTAAAGATCTAGACCTAAAATATCTATATTTCTGTATGCATATGTATCTACATGTATGTATGTATTATATGTATATGTGTATGTGTGTATATATGTTATGTCGGTGTTAAAACCATAAAACCCTAATCTTAAAGATTTAGACCTAAAATATCTATATTTCTGTATGCATGTGTATTTACATGTACGTATGTATTATATGTATATGTGTGTTTGTGTATATATATTATGTAGGTATTAAAACCCTAAAACCGTAATCAGAAAGACTTAGACTTAAATCTGAAATACTAAAACCTAAATACTTAAACACCTATAAAAATCTAAACTCCTAATCCTAAAACCCTAATCATATTATATATATATATTTTTTATATATTCAGATTTCTTTTCTTATTTTTCTTTATATTTTTTCTTAATATAAATATAATTGAGTTATATGTATGCATAAACCCTAAAACCCTAATCGTAAAGATCTAGACCTAAAATATGTATATTTTTGTATGCATGTGTATATACATGTATATATGTATTATATGTGTATGTGTGTATATATGTTATGTAGGTGTTAAAAACCCTAAAACCTAAATCTTAAAGATTTAAACCTAAAATATATATATACACAGAAAGACTTAGACTTAAATATGAAATACTAAAACCTAAATACTTAAACACCTATAAAAATCTAAACCCCTAATCTTAAAACCCTAATCATATTTTATATATTTATTTATTTATATATTCAGATTTTTTCCTTACTTAATCCTATTTTTATATATTTAATTATATATATTTAATTAAATTATTTAAAACACTAGTTCTTTTTATATTTATTTATGTATATAATTATCTTATTTTATATATATATTTGTTTATATATCCAGATTTTTTCCTTACGTAATCTTATTTTTATATATTTAATTATATATATTTAATTAAAACCCTAATCTTAAAAATCTAGACCTAAAATATGTATATTTTTGTATGCATGTGTATGAACGTGTATATATGTATATTATGTGTATGTGTATGTGTGTATATATGTTATGTAGGTGTTAAAACCCTAAAATCCTAATCTTAAAGATTTAGACCTAAAATATCTATATTTATGTATGCATGTGTATCTACATGTATGTATGTATTATATGTACATGTGTATGTGTGTATATATGTTATGTAGGTGTTAAACCCTAAACCCTACATGTATGTATGTTATGTAGGTGTTAAACCCTAAAACCTAAATACTTAAACACCTATAAAAATCTAAACCCCTAATCTTAAAACCCTAATCATATTTTATATATATATTTATTTATATATTCAGATTTTTTTTCTTGTTTTTCTCTATATTTATTCTGGATATAAATATAATTGAGTTATATGTATGACTAAACCCTAAAACCCTAATCTTAAATATCTAGACCTAAAATATGTATATTTTTGTATACATGTATATATGTATTATATGTGTATGTGTATGTATGTGTAAATAACCTAAAAACCCTAATCCTATTTTTATATATTTGATGTAAAAAAAAACTTCAAAATAAAAAAGTTATATATTTAATTATATATATTTAATTAAAACACTAGCTTATGTGTGTGTATATATGTGCGTGTGTGTATGTATGTGTGTGTGTGAATGTATGCATATGTGTATGTGTGTATATGTGTCTATGTATGCATGTGTGAGTATATGAGTATGTATGTACATATGTGTGTGTATGTATGCATGTGTGTACATATGTGTGTGTATGTATACATGCATGTGTGTATATGGGTGTATGTATGCATGTGTGTATATATGTGTGTGTATGTGTACATGTGTACATGTGTGTGTGTATGTATGCATGTGTGTACATGTGTGTATGTATGTATACATGCATGTGTGTATATGTGTGTATGTATGCATGTGTGTATATGTGTGTATGTATGCATGTGTGTATATATATGTGTGTATGTATACATGTGCACATGTGTGTGTATGTATGCATGTGTATGCATGTGTATACATGTGTGTGTATGTGTATGTTTGTGTATGTATGCATGCATGTGTGTGTATGTGTATGTGTGTGTATGTATGCATGCATGTGTGTATATGTGCGTATGTATGTGTGTATACATATGTGTATATGTGTGTGTACGTATGTGTGTATGCATGTGTGTATGTATGCATGTGTGTATGTATGCATGTGTGTATATGTGTATATGTGTATATGTGTATATGTGTATATGTGTGTATGCATGCATGTGTGTATAGGTGTGTGTATGTAAGCATGTATGTGTGTAGGTATGCATGTGTAAATGTGTAAATGTGTGTGTAAATGTGTGTAGGTATGCATGTGTAAATGTGTAAATGTGTGTGTGTATGTATGCTCTATTTTCCCATCTCTATCTTCCTTTCTTTCATTATTCTTTATCTCTCACTCTCTCTCTCTCTCTCTCTTCTCTCTCTCTTTCTCTCTCTCTCATTTCTCTCTCTCTCCTTCTCTCTCTATCAATAGAGAATAAAACAATCACTTACAAGTATGTCCCTCTTTTGGATCGTTGTCGTCAAAGCGTAATGTATGTCGCCTATCGTCCAATTCCAAACAATCGACGCCAAAGAACTTCTGCAAAATCAAAGAAAAGAGAAATTATAAAACCTAGAGCATAGAGAAACACAAATACTAACAATACGCGAAGCACTTACCAAGATGTGAGATCTAAGCTGAGAGAGTGTGTGTGTGTGTGTATGTGTGTAGAGAGAGAGATTTGTGTGTGTGTGTGTGTGCACAAGACAATGCAGGTTGCAATTCGCTTCACGCGTGCAAGTTCGACAGAAGACAAACAATACTCAGACACGCGCAAAAAGTTGAAGTTTTGCTCTCAGGTTTGCAGTATGTTTAAAAGTTGGCCTTGGTATATGCGCCAGTAAGAGCATCGGTATACGTGTCGGTAACTTCCAGTAAATTACCGATGCTTATACCGACACTCATACCGATGCATATACCGAGGCATATACCGACGGATGCGGGCCACACCGACGGTCCGTTTAAAACGGTCATACCAACGGTCCCTTGACCATCGGTATCTCTAAGTGACATTTTCCAACGCCCATACCGATGCCGAGTGTGACCATCGGTATATGGAGCATCGGTATGCCCCTCATGTTGTAGTGTTTCCTTTGGTGCCCCCTTTTGTTTTACTTTAGTTTCTGTGTATGATGGAGAGATTGAACACCTGGGCCTCCTTGGATTCGCTCCCCCACAACGTGCTAATTTGTGGTGACTTCAATATGGTGGAGGACCTTGTAGACAGATGGAATGGCAAGGATCGGGTCATCCTCAATCGGGAGAAAGAAACATGGGACAAAACCAAACTGCACTTGGATTTGGTCGAATTCAAAGATTTGAATGGCTTTTCGTAGTCAAATATCCAAGTAGGCAAGGACCTGAGGAAAGATATACTGAATAGATGCTACATTGCTCAAAACATTATTCATCAGTGGGGCTTCCCTTCCTTCTCGCAATGCACTGACCTTGCCATCTCTTATCACTACCGGATAGCTATCGCTTTCCAACCTTTCACCAAAATCTGTAAGGCTCCTTGGTTCCACACCTACACGACCTCCTTCTCTCTCCCCTCCTTCCATCAAGAAATTGCTGAAGTGTAGAAGGAGGTGTTCGCCTCTAGTTCATCCCCAGTCAAGTGCTAGAGACGTGCGGTCGATAAGTCACACTAGATCATGATTAGAACCAAGAAGATGCTCAAGACTGCTTGATGGGCACGTAGAGAAGCTCTATATCATAGAGTCTGCATACTTGAGGAGGAAGTGAACAAAGGGAAAGCTCAATCCCATAATGGTCTACGAAAAATCAGAGTGCTACTGAGATACGAGGAAGAAATACAAAGGAAAAATTTCCAAACTTTCTTTAAGGAGTGGTGGGCTGGCAAAGCCGACAAACCCACCAAAGAGATGTTCCACATCCTTAAAAGGAAAAAAAACAGAGAATCGATCCCCCTATTGCTAGAATCAAATGGCAATGTATGCAATACGGGAGAAGATAATTTCAGGATCATTGAAGGTCACTTTACGAGACTCCTAGGGATCTCGACCCCCCTCTCCCACCATAGACGGGACTGCATGGGAGCCATATCTAGAGTATCTTCTCATAGGATCCCACTCAACCCTCCTTCCCTGCTTGATGCCCCTATCTCGGAAGCAGAAATCATTGAAGTCATTGATGCCCTCCCTTGTGGTAAAAGCCCGAGGTCGGAAGCGCTCACTAATGAGTTCTTTAAGTCCTTCAAGTTGGTGGTTGCCACCCCTCTTTGTTTGTTCTGGCAGGAGGCACTCGAGTTTGGCGTGCTTCCGACTTGTCTCAACAATGGCATTATCAAGTTAATACACAAAAATGGGGAAAAGAACAGAATTTAGAATTGGCGTCCGATTATGATGCTCCAAATGGGATATAAGAGCATTGCTAAAGTCATAGCCAACAGAATTTCCAGCCATATGAGAGCGTGGTTAAGCAAGGACCAAAAAGGTTTCGTCAAAGGAAGGTCAATTTTGGAAACCATTATAGATATCTGGGAAGGTCTCGACTTTGCAAATGAGTCAAGACAAGATGTGGTCTTCCTCAAGATTGACTTTGATAAAGCCTACGACAGGCTAGAATGGGACTATATTCTGCAATCACTTAAAGATCTCGGATCTAGTTAGAAATTCACCAAGATGATCTTGAACCTTCTGGGAAACGTGTCTACTCAAATTAACGTTAATAGCAAACTTTCGAAGGTGATCAAACTTAGAAGATCGATTAGACAAGGGTGCCTATTGGCTCCCCTTCTCTTTACCATTGCCACGGAAGGGCTTAGCTAGCTGGTGGAACAACAGGTGGAAGCAAGTAATATCAAAGGCCTCTGATTGCCTCATAACCACAGCCAGATCACCATGAGACTTTTTTTCAATGATATGAACGCGTTTGTCCACAATGATAGTACCAGCCTAGAGACGTTTTAGAGGTGCCTGAATACTTTTTGTGAAGCCTTTGGATCCAAAATCAACCACTCTTAAGACCGCTTTCAGAGCTATTGTTAGGATCCAGCCTGACCTTCTCATTGATCATGCAAATCATTCTGCAAGGCCAAATTTTCTGAATTCTTGGGATTCCTTTGGTGTTTGGTATCTCGATGGAGCAACGGTGGAACTGGGTGCTGGCTAGACTCGAAGTATTGGAAAGGTATGCAAATCAATCTCGATGGTTGCACAATGGTTATCAACACATTCCTCATATCATCGACCATCTACTTCCTTTCTTGTTGGATACTGTAAGATCAAGATCTGTCCAAATTGGAAAGTATTTGCGGAAACTTCCTTTGGACAGTGACCACAATAGGAGGGGGTGCCTAAAATCAAGTGGTCCATCTGCACCAGCCAAAGAGATAGTGTGGGCCTTGGCATTCTGGACATTGGGTGCATGTCTAACAAACTAGTGGCAAAATGCTTGATTAAGCCGTGGTGCGATGGAGAGACCTTATGGGCCAAGTTGATCTTTAGAAACAAGAACGAGTTGGCTCTCATGGGATTCCCAAATTGGAAGAATCTCGACATTCTGACCCTTTTGTTTTCCCCGATCCCGGTCTTCCCAAAAGGCTCGAATCTTGTGTGCTCCCTATGGAAGAGTTGGAATAAAGTCAAAAGCTTCACAAGAAAAAGTGAAGATTGGAAGTGGGCGGCTGGGATCAGACAATGGTTTTCAAACTTCAATGGTTTTCTTTACTTTCAAAAGAAGGATATGGTTATTAGTTTTCCCAAACTTGATTCCATCGAAAAGCATGCATGTGAAGGTTGTATACTTAGAAATATGCATCATGCTTCTATTCCCAAAATATGGTGCTACACATGCTACACGAAAATTGCAACTTTTTCATAGTGATGTATATGGTCTGGTCAAGATCCCATCTTTTGGCAAAAGTGTATACTTTTTTACCTTCCTTGATGATGCAACACACCATACTTAAGTGTATCCTATGAAAGCAAAGAATGATGTATTCTCTTGCTTTAAAATATTTTGGCTATGGGGGAAATTTTTGTGGGAATAAGCTTTTGACTCTCGCATGGATTATGCTAGTGAATACACGTAACATGAATTTAATGTTTTTGTTTTTGAAAGAGGTATTGAGAACCAATAAATACACCTAAAGAAAAAAGATTTTGTGGAGTGCAACAATAGAACATTTCTTGAAATGGCACAATGTATAGTTAAAGGAAAGCATCTTCTAGATAAGTTTTGGATGGAAGCGATCATGTGTGCAAACTATGAATTCATTTGTTATCGCACAAAAGCATTGAGATTCATTACACCTTATGAGGCTTCGAATGAACAGAAGCCAATGCTTAGTCATATACACATATCTTTTTGTTTTGCATATGCTCTTAAGCCATCACAAAAACTTCACAAACTTGATAGAAAAGCAAAGCAATATATATTTGTTCCATATAATAGTGAGTGTGAAGGTTATCATTGATGTCTTCCATTGATGGATAGAATTATTGTAAGTCGAGATGTGGTATTTATTGGAGTTAGACATCTACAGAAGCACGAGAGCAGCACAAGGAAGAAGAAGAAGCTTGGGAAGTAGCCCGTTAGGGCAATAGCTGTATATACAAGCCGAGGAAAAAAACCTCCTAAAGAGGGAAAAAACTGCCCCAGCGGTCCTAGAGTGTTCACACACATCACTACCTAAATATATCAACAAATCCCCCTTGGGAGTGATGCGGTGAACAAGTAGCTAGCACTCATGTATAAGGAAGTGCCAAGCTATGTGGAAATCACTCCACAAAAGGAAGCAAGCCCAAAGCTTTGCGGAAAGCTTCAAAATTCTCCCTAGGCAGAGCCTTCGTGAAAAGGTCTACAATGTTCTCTTGTGTGGGCACATATGCCAAGCTGATCTCCCCAATAGAGAACCTCTCCCTGACATAGCAATAATGCACCTCAATGTGCTTAGTGGAACCATGGAATAGAGGGTTCCTCACAACTGCTAATGTGCTCTGACTATCAGTGAAGATGGTGGGTGGTAGAAGACTAACCAACACCCAAATCAGCCATAAGGCATCTAAGACACACAGTCAACAGTCGCTGTGAAAGCTTCCCTATACTCAGCCCCACAACTGGAAGTGGCCACAATAGGTTGCTTCTTGCTCAACCAAGATATACATGAGCTACCAAGCATGAAGCGAAAGCCACTAGTGGACACATGAGTATCATAGCAACCAACCGAGTCTGAGTCAGAAAAAACATGCAAATCTGGCGGTAGTGATCCCCCCTTGGAATAAAACAACCCAAGTAACCAAGTACCACTCAAGTAGCGAAAGATGCGCTTAACCGCTTGCCAATGTTTGACACCTAGGCAATGCATAAACCTGCTCATCTGTGAGACAACAAACTGAATATCCGACCGAGTAATGCATAAATAAATCAGGCATCCAACAGCTTGCTGATAAAGGACAACATCAAATGCATCTCCAACATCATGAAGACTCAATTGTAAACCTGTCTCCATAGGAGTGGCAATAGGCTTACAGTCTTCAAGTCCAAAACGATGCAATAATGTGTCAATATATTTCGTTTGACACAAAGCCAATCCACCATCAACTTGCATAAACTGAATGCCCAAATAGTGATGTGAATGCCCCAAATCAGACATCTCAAATAAGGCATGCAAATTAGCCTTAAAATCAGCAATATGCTTCTCAATAGGACTAGTGAGCAACACGTCATCAACATAGACAACAATGATCCGAAGCACATCATTAGCACGCTTAACATATAATGTGCTCTTAGTTGGAATTTTCTCAAAACCATGTGCAATCAGATAGGCATGTATCTTCTCATACCAAGCACATGGTGCTTGCTTTAAACCATATAATGCCTTCTTTAACCTGTATACCTGGTTTTCATGCCCTTTCTACACAAAGCCAGAGGGCTGAAAAACATACACTTCTTCATGCGAGTCACCATTCAGAAACAGAGTTTTAATGTCCAACTCATGTACATTCCAACCATGATAGGCTGCAAGTGCACAAATTCTCCGAACAGTAGTCATACAACATGTAGGTGCAAAGGTCTCATCAAAATCAATGCCTCTTTCCTATGCACAACCCTTTGCAACAAGCCTAGCCTTATACCTATTAACTGTTCCATCAGGCTTACACTTTAGCTTGTAAACCCACTTAATGCCAATGGCCTTCTTGCTAGGAGGCAAGTCACATAAAGATCAAGTACCGTTCTTCATTATAGCATCATATTCATATTACATAATAGCCATCCAATTTTTTGAATTTTGTGCTTCATCAAATGAAACATGCTCATTCTATCACAGAGACTAGATGGAGCCATAGCATAGCAATCTGATGAAAAAGAGGCACAATGAGAGCATGATCGAGTACGATATGATAGAGCTGCATCTAATTTGCTATCACGCAAAGTCTGCACCAACCATTTTGGTATAGTTTTTGCCTCCTTAATATCAACTCTCTCATCAACAAGTGCATCATGTAAATCTGCATTAGAAATGGGATGATTTGCATCATCACATGGAACTTGCAAAGGCAAAGAAGTTGCCTCATTAGGACCAGCACTAGACTATCCACCTGTAAAAAGAGGCAGCAAAGTATCATACGTGTCTTTGGAGCTAACAGATGTCTCCTTAGTACATGAAAGCAATGGCTGAATAGCATCTTCCACAAAAAAAACATCACATCTAATAAGAATGCATTTAGTCTATGGATGATACAGACGATAGCCTTTACTTTCAGAACTGTACCCAACAAAAATACATTTTACTGCTTTATCATCCAATTTTTTGCGATGTTGTTTAGGCACTAATGCATATGCCAAACAAGCAAAAACACGTAGATGAGCAACAGATGGCTTGCGATCATGCCAAGCCTCATATGGAGTGATAGACTCCAGCGCTTTAGTGGGACACCTGTTAAGTACATACGTTGCACACATGACAGCCTCAAGCCAGAAACTATGTGGTAAAGCCTGACTCTTGACCATACATCTCGCCATCACCATGAGTGACGTGTTCTTTTGTTCAGCAACTCCATTATGTTTAGGTGTATATGGCATTGTACACTGGTGCTTTATCCCACGTTCAACCAGAAATGCATTGAAATCAGAAGACATATATCCCCCCCCCCTCAATCAAAAGGGAGGGTGCCCATTTTACATGCTGACATATTTTCAACCAAAACCAAAAACTGTCTGAAGCACATGAATACTTCAGACTTTTCCTTCAATGGATATACCCATGCATGCCTGGAAAAATCATCAATGAAGTAAAGATAATTTCCAAAAGAAGGTGTTTGCATAGGACCACATACATCACTATGTACAAGCTGCAATTTTTGAGGAGCCCAAACTGAACCATCTTTTGGAAAGGAGGAACACAGTATTTTGCCCAAAATACAACAAAATTCAAATGACCAAAGCGTGCATGCCAAAGCTTTGCATCTGACATAGCCTGAGAATCATGTACTGCACATGCCAAATCATTTACAGATCTTTCATAGCCTATGAGCTTATACAGCCCATGACATAAAATGCGACAAGCAATAATCACATCGCCATTTGACAGATCATGAACTGTACATCTATCATCAACAAATTTCACAACCAAGCTAATCTTGGCTAATGCAGAAACTGATAACATATTTTTCTTAATCCCTCGCACGAACAAAGCATCTGACAAAGTGAAAGAACTACCATCAATAGTAGTCAAAATGATCTTACCAACTCCCATAACAGGATAAGAGGAGTTGTTGGCGCATGTAACAGTATTCCCTATAGGGGTAGGCTCGAGTGAAGAGAAGAAACTGCGCCGTGAGGTAATATGTTTCGTCACGCCACTGTAAAAGTACCAAACATTTGATTCTAGTGCAGACATGCACTGCTCATGAGAAGATGGGTCAAAACTGCAAATAGTAGTAAATGCCCATTCTTCTTCCTGCACAAGATTAGCAGACTTATTTTGGTGTAGAGGCTTCTGCAACAACCATTCCAGCCTCTTTCTTCTTTGCCTCTTTAGCAGCCAGTTTTGGACAGTTCTTTATGATATTATCATTTCCTTTACAGTACTTGCAAAACAATTTCTGCTTTCCTGATTTCTTTTCATCTTTTTCTTCCCTCTTTGATTGTGCAGAATTAGCAGATTTCTGCTTGCTAGTTGAAGAGCTCCATTTTCCTTTGCGCTTCTTACTAGCGAGGAAAGCTGGATCTGCAATACGCATAATGGACCTGTTCTGCCTGGATTGATCTTCCTACAAGAGAACAAAGACTAACTCCTCAAATGACAAGGCATTTCGATTTCCTTTCATCATCAACTGAAGAGTAGAAGCAAAACTCTGATATGAATCAAAAAGACCATTCAGAACGGTCTGCACAACTGAGCTATCTAGTATAACCTCATCAAGAGAAATCAATTGTTCCTTCAAGTCTTTGATCTTTGTTGAAAAACTATCCATAGAATCACCTTCATTCATGTGCTCACTCTCCAACTGTTTTTGGAGGTAAGCAGCACGAGCCTCATTCCTAGCTTGGTACAATGTGGTAAGTGTATCCGAAGCATCCTTAGCTATTCCGCAAGAGCGAATGTGAGGAATAATGGCACGTTTGACAGACAAAGCTATCAATGCATGTGCCTGGACATCTCTTCCATCCCAAGGAATTTGCTCTGCAGTAGATGCAGTAGAAACTGTAGCACGAATAGGAATATTTAGAATATCATCATCTTCGACACCTTCTACATCAGCTTCAATCCCTGCAGTTGTAATAGTTGCATGTGTGATAGGACGTTTTTCAACACCCTACACAATGTTCTGTAGTCCTTTTGCAACCAATACATGTCGCATCATATAAGCCTACAAAGGGTAGTTGGTATCATCCAACTTATCCTCAATAGCCAACATACGAAATACATCACTGCTTTCAGCCATGGCCGGTGATTAAAATACCTTGATGCAAAAAATTGACTGTAAATGCCTAGATGAGTCTGCTAAACCTGTAGCAGACTTCGAGATGCTTATACTGGCGAACCAAAATAGGTATATACCTTTGGCACAAAAAGATGAAATAGCCTGCACACGCGCTACGATAGTGCGTTCGGAGGCCGAAACGAGCTCAGATCGCGATTTCGGCACCACAAAGTGAAGCCGTTTTGATCTTTGAAACAACTTGAGTATGCTCACCAAATTTTGTGCGAATCTGATACTACAACCGGAGAGGTGTAGACGATGCCCTAGATGAAGCGGCGACCTGCTCTCATACCAATTGTTGGAGTTAAACGTCTACAGAAGCACACAAGAAGCATAAGGAAGAAGAAGAAGCTTGGAGCACAACACACAATACTGAATGTTTTTTTACTAGAGAATGTAGAAAGATAAGTAGCCCATTAGGGCAATAGGCGTATATACAAGCCAGGGAAAAAAACCTCCTAAAGAGGGAAAAAAGTGCCCCGATGGTCGTAGAGTGTTCACACACATCACTACCTGAATATATCAACAGTATTTGCTAAAAATGCAGCTTATCCTTTACTTAAATCAATCAACAATTAGCTCACACAATGTGTTTGATACGCCCATGCCTTTGTTTCAAAGTGTTGTGCTTGACTATGGCCATGTAGGCCATCCAAATTAGGTTTAAAGATCGAAACATTTTCAGCCAAATATGGCTAAAAAAATCAAACTAAACATGGCTGGAAATTCCCAAAATTTGCAAAGAAACATGGATGAAAAATTCCCGTCAAACATGGCCAAAAATTTATAAAACTTGCAACCATGTATGGCTAAAATGTAGCATTATATTAAACCCACTTATGATGCACATTTTGATGATGTATTACATGAGGAGCACATGTCTATCAAAGATGCATAATCTTTGCCAAAATGGCTGCAAAAAACATTGCAAGATAGGAAGTTGAGTGCTCCTTTATTTGCTAGAGCAAGATCAAGCTCTCATCATGCATCAAGTGACCTTCTGGATGTATCTCTTATTGCAATGGCATGTAATGAAGAGCCACTCACTTTTGAAGATGCATGTCATGATTCAAATTGGAGTAGTGCAATGCAATTAGAATTGGCTTCTATTCACAACAATCGTACTTAGGAGTTACATGAATTTCCAAACGGTAAGAATGCCATTGGTACTAAGTGGGTTTACAAGAATAAAAGAAAGTAAAATGGTAGCATTAATCACCACAAAACTACACTAGTTGTAAATGGTTATGCAAAAAAATATGGCATTGATTATGAGGAGAATTTCACACCTACTTCATGCATGCCTACCATTTGTTTTGTGATTGCATTGGCTACCCATCATGGTTGGAAAGTACATCAATTGGATATAAAGAAAATTTTCTTGAATGGTGGTTGGCAAGAAGAGGCTTATGTGAGTAAGCTCCTGGATTTTCCATCAAAGTTCAATATCATATGGTTTACCACTTGCATAAGATTTTATATGGAGTTAAGCAAGCTCCTTGTACATTCTATGAAAAGATACATAAGCACTTAATTACTCTTTGTTTTAAATATAGACCAATTGAAAGTACACTATGTACACAAAGTTGGGGTTGATCTTATAGTGCTTGTTCTTTATGTTGATATCATTCTCTTGATTATGTCATGTAATGAGAAAACTGACATGCTTATGGCTGATTTGTAGCATACTTTTGATCTCACACATATGGGCCTTTTGGAATATTATCTTGGCATCCCTTTTGTATCCATTGTGGGGGGTATTGTTGTGCATCAAGCAAAGTATACTGAGAAGTTACTTCAGCGCTTTGGTTTTGAGGATTGCAAGCCTATGTAAACACTCGTGGAAACATAATTTAGGTTCTCAATTGAGGATATAGGTGATTCATCTAACACTTGTCTTTATCAGCAAGATGTGGGATTTTTTATATATGCATCTAACACAAGGCCGGACATAAAGTATATTTTTGGCAAGGGATAAAATGTGTGTTTAGGTATCTTAAATGCACTTTTACTTTGGTTTCTTTCATGGCAAAGATGTTCACCCATGCTTGCGTGCTTCTATAAACAATGATTAGGCTGGTTGTTATGATACATGGGTGTCCACTAGTGATAATTGCTTTTTCCTTGGAGGATCATGCATCCCTTGGTTGGGTAAAAGCAGCCTACTATGGCAACATTGAGTTTTGAAGCTGAGTACAAGGCAATATTAAGAGCTAACTTGGAAAAAAAAAATTGTATCTCAAAAATTTGTACAGAAGCACCTTGCCAAGCTCTCTCAATCATGTAGAGCACTTCAAGGTTCTTATATTGGAAAAATTAAAGTTGTATATATTTTGGGCACAAAATGATGAAATTGCCTACATAACTGGTAGGATAGTGCGTTCATAGGCGAAAAGAAGCTCATATCAAAATTTTGACACCATAGAGCGAAGCAATTTTGAACTCCTAATCACCCTGAGTATGCTCTAAAATTTACATGCAATTCTATGCAATATTGAGATTGTGCCCAGAGGGATGTCAACGATGCCCTAGATGAAGCGGCCACCTAATCTAATACTAATTATTGGAGTTAGATATCTACGGAAGCATATGAACAACATAAGGCTTATAACACAACACAATATGGAATGTATTACCAAGTTAGTGTACAAAGATAAGTGACCCCTAAGGTTGTATGCATATATACAAGCCAGGTGGAAAAAACTCCTAAACAGCGAAAAAAATTTCCTTGAGGTTCCTAAGTGTGGTCACACACATCACTACCAAAATATATCCACATAAGTCTTATTGTCTTCAAGGGCTTTCACTATCCTTCATAGCTCCATTCCACACTTGATATCTCCTACATCTTCATAAAGAAATCTCTTTCTTTTCCAACTACCTTGTTCATATGAGCTACATGCTTCAATATAAAGGAACCATATGTAATTCTTTCAATAGGATATATCGTTTTTTCTAATTTTCTTTATTCTTCTTTGGGAGTTATAAACCTCCTTTGCCTTGGACATATGATAATTACCCTCAATTTCTCCCCTTTTTTCAAAACCTTAGATTTCATTATGTTCATTTGTCTACCCACATTTCTCCATCATCTACCTCATGTATCTTTGCTAACTTTTTTGTACTTCTATCAATGATTTGGTTTCATGTTGGGCTTCTTCCATGTCTCCAATCTAAGGTGAGTACCTCCGTGAGCTATTATCCATGTTTAATTTTTATGTTAACTCAATTGTAGTCTTATTTATGCATCTTTGCTTGTTATGTTTTCTATCTCATGGTCTTCTTCCTAGATAGATATACTTGGAGCATACCATGATAAAAGCTCATGAAATTGAACATCACTTGAAACATTGAATTTTTTGCTCTTGGGGTTATAACATATATACCCATTTTATTCACGTGTATAACCGAAGCTCACTAGGTACATGCATATAGCGTACAAAAATAAACACCTTTAGATGCTCAATAGTTACATGCATATAGCATACACAAATAAACACTTTTGGATGGGAAAGAACTACTTTGTTCTTGAAAAATGCTTGACATAGGGTTGATGACATGGGGTTGATGAAAGTATACCTAAGGAGGTTGTTCTTGAAAAATGTTTGACATGGGGTTGATGAAAGTATACCTAAGGTTGTTGCCATATTCATGATATTATGGTGCAATAAAAAATGGATCTATCCAATATTAATTTCACATATTCACTTTCCTCCAATCATCTATTCTTTCCTTTTGGTATCCCATTATGTTGGGGGCTCTACCATTGCCTCTTTATACCTTTGTCACTTTATTTTTTGAGATAACTCATAAGAGAAATATTTTCTCCCTTCATTAGACCTAAGTATTCTTCTCATTTATGGAAGTATTGGATTTATTATATGTTATTTATTCTATTTTTCACATAGTAGTGACTTTTACATGTGCCAAACATGTCACAATGAACACATTGTGCTTGATAGATACGATAATTTAATCTCTTTTGCATTTTGATGTTCAATTCAAGGAACATGAGGACATGCACATCTCGTAGCTGCTTGAGATTATGTATTTTTACAAAAAGTTTCATAAGAGGTATTGTATATCTATATACATAGAAAATATTCACATACGTAAAACTTATTTTAAAACTCAAAATGGTCATTATAAATTCAAGGTCATGCCTTTTGGATTAACAAATGCTCCTATCACATTCAAAAAATGATGAATAATATAATTTTGGAATATCATGAATATGTTCTTGTTTTCTTTGATGATATTTTAGTTTAGATGATCATGAAAAGTTTGGGCAAAGTTTTTGATATATCATACAAAAGTGTATAGTATGTGTTAGAGGAAGGTCAGAAAGAGGCTAGTCAAAGCAGCCAAAGCTTAAGGACAAAGAATATGCTAAACAATGAGTATCGACATGAAAGTGGAGGAGGAGGGGGTCTACCAATCTTTCCCATCTCAAATCCCTCCTCAAAATAGATTTTTCCCTATGTCTTACCTAAAAACCTTGTAAAACTCCTCTATTTAGCATAACACCCTAAATTTCTTGTAAACCAAGCCCACCTTGCAAAAGTCAACTACTATTCAAGGCTCAAGCTTGATGATCATGGGTAGTCTCTCCACACCAATTTTCATAACTGTGTCATTTCAGCCTCCAAATAGCTATTGGACACTAATTTTAAAGCTAGGATGGACACCATAATATGGAGGAAGGTCTTCAAAACTCTAAAAAAATGAAAGAGCTCTCATTTGTTAGGCTTAGCTTGTTAGAGGTGGATCTCTTTTGAGGTTTATACTCATTTGGTGAGCAATAGAGAACTTCTCAAAGCACATTGCCTCATGCTGCTACTGATTGTGCAGGCATGCATGTGTGTATTGGTGCCTACATTCGCGTGATCTCTCTCTCTCTATCACTTTCTCTCTTGTTGTCTATGTGTATATTTCCATCTTGCAGTGCGCAGTCTTCATACCACGGATTGGTCACTCCACAAATTTATGGCATGTTTTTTTTGTGTTTTGCATGTGGGCCTACAACAACATGATACACTTCTGGTGCCATCACAGGGGAGGTTCTTGTCATAAGCTTGGCATGATCGTAAGTTTTCGCATGAGGTAAAATTTTTCCTGTGTTCATGATTCGAGTGCATATCCATCATTTTTTCACATTTAAACAGTCAATTAGATAGTTACATGCATAGAAATAAGTAACGATGTCATTTTAGGTAGGATTTCACATTCATTTCCAAGCTTTCCATTAAAGCTACGAAAATGTTTCCTTCGTTTTACTTTTCATTCAGTTCATCCGATTCGGGGGTATTTGTGGTGTGGTTTTGTGGGTATTGGAATGTTGTAAGCTCCATCTGTAAGCTCATAATTGAGGAAAAGCGTGCAGCACATTTGTGCTCCGGAAAAAGAGTCATGGAAATGACAGAAATTTGGACAGAATGTATTGAGGTTCCTCAACCTCCCTATGCAATGCATTTAAAAGTATGTCCATAATGCACACATATAGAGAGACATGCATGCATAGATAAGATTATGTTGACGTTGGTTAAAATGGATGTAGATATTTGTCTTTTATATTAGTTTTCTTTTACAATATTTTTATTTTACGTAGATAAATGAAATTATGTTGACGTTGGTTACAATGGGCTGTAGATATTTTTCTTTTGGAGTGGAACTTCTTGTTCGCTCATAGAGATCTAAACATACATAAACTTACACCTGTATTTGTACATAATACCATCATCATGCATAGGCATATGCATCTTTGATGTATCAGATTTATCGAATCTTTTGAGTTCACTCCTATAAGCTATAATCTATATATGCATACGATCTCTATCTTCTTATTTCCTACGTTCTCTAGAATCGATTTGCATTTCTTTTGACCCATCAAAATTCTTATGAGACATATTACCTACTACTCTCCAGTCAGCCAGCTATTATATGGATCCTCAAATTAATGGTGACCTCAAGAAGCCCAATCTGTAAAACTGAAACTACAAATCTCTCATCCTTGAATTAAGATTCTCAAAACATTATTAAGCACCTTGTTTTCCTTCCAAAATGTTATTTAGTAGTTCATCTCCTAAATCGAAGTCAAATAGCAGTTAAGATTTCACGGCCCGATGGGAAGGAAAGGTACCGCGTAGCAATCCATCTAGCATATCGACATTTAGCCACAAGAGATGCGCACATAGCTTTTTTTTTTTCTTTTTTTTTTTGATTTTCTGAGTCGGGGATGGGGGCCCAAGGAGGCTAACCCGCTCAGAAGGCAAAATCTATCCGCCGCTTCATCTTCCGAAGAAGACTTATATGTGATCTTGCAACCCGAAGATTGTGGTTAACTAACCTCGAAGGATCAGTGCGGTGAGATACCCAATGCCCCGGTCACGACACTGGAGTATGCGGACTTGGAACGAATTCCTCACCAAGCTAAACTGCCTACCCGATGTGTTCCCGACAAAAGAACGCCATACCCACAAGAAGCGTCGGCTCACAAGAGGAGTCCGCACACCATTTTTGAGTCTCCCATCTCATCACTGATGACCGGTGAAGCTATGCCCATAACATGAAGTACCAGAGTTCTTGCAAATTCAGCCCATTAGTCGTCATTTTCCCTCTACCAAATTAAACTTACACACCAACAAACGGGACCCGAGGGATCGGATGGGACAATGACTTCCTTTCCCCCGTAGGGGATCTGTCAATTATCAAAGAGAGCTCTCATATACTTGGGAATAGCCTCACCCAGGAAGGAAGCAACCAAGACGAACTTAGCTACTCCCTCCCTAGAGTGCGGACTAGGCTTAACCCAATGGGTCAAGCAAACTCCGCAAGCCTCCCCTCCAAGGAGGACCAGGGTCACGACCAAGGGAAACACGGGGACAGAATGATTTGCACCTTCCCACTTCGCCCAAACATGATATCTGAGCGAACTAAGGGTAGCCTCCGGTACATACCTTTCCTTCCACCACTTAGTTCTAGAAATCCACGTCCACTTCTGGAATTGAGATCCCGTCGGTTTTTGTAGCATGTCCCCGAGCCAAGTTGGGCTATCCAGATACTTCCCAAAAAGCCCCCCTCTCATGCCACCAAAATAGGCTGCCAACGGGGGGATATGGAATTCCGTGTGCATCACGGCACCGACAACCGTAGTAGACTGAGCCCCTTTGCAACAGATCATCCGCATCCCCATAGCTACCAACCTCTCAAGTTTACCAGACAGATTCGTCCATGGGCCTCCATCAATTCCACCCCATACGTAATCACGGGAAATACCAAACTCTTAAGCACTGCGAGCCGCATCCAAGCAGGGAAAGATGTATTACTAAGCAGGTGCTGGCAGGCAAAGAGAGACTTCCTTCCCTTCCCTTCATGACGTTTTATGATCGTTTCGATAGAAAAGTTAGAATCAACCTCCACACCTAAATAGGTATACCTCTCATCTACCAGGATTCTAACGCCACTAATAAGCACATTACATCGTGCCCATGATTCTGTTTATGTGAAGCCAAGAATTTCTTGATGCCAGCATTTTCTTTGGAAAAGAGAGACCGACGACCCGAACTTCGATCAAAAATACCATTCTTGTCAGCAAATCATTGCGTCTTTAATGATCTACATGAAAATGAGAAATACCTTTTTTATCAAGCCGCTTGTCCGGGTGTTCAACCCCCACCGACACCATGTAAGGGACATGTTTAACATGGAAAGTTGTATCTTGTGGCTGATGTGCCACTGCTTGTCCTGCCCCGCGATAGTTGTGACCGCAATTCAATCCAACTATGTAAACCTCTGTTCTTGTGGGATAAGGGGGGTCCCATGGGTACTATGCCCTTCCTTGTACAGTTGCAATTTCAAAGTTAAAAACCTGGAGGAGCAGGCCTCGGTCGAACCTCCATTTAGAAAAAAGGAAATACCTTTTTTATCAGCATGGCATTGCGTCTTTGATGATCTATATGGTGAGAAGTCGAGTGACCCGAACGGAATATCACCCTTACATGAGGGCCCGGTCACTCAAACTTCGATAGCTGTTTTGCCTACATGGCATTGCATCTTCGATGATCTATATGGTAAGAAGTCGGGTGACCCAAACGGAATATCACCCTTACATGAGGTCCCGACGACCCGAACTTCAACCAAAAATACCTTTTTTGCCATATGGCATTGCGTCTTTGATGATCTATACAGTGAAGTCGGGTGACCCGAACGAAATATCACCCTTACATGGGGTCCCGCGACCCAAACTTCGAACAGAAATACCTTTTTTGCCAGCATGGCATTGCGTTTTTCATGATCTATATGGTGAAAATGGTGAGAACTCGGGTGACCCGAACTGAACATCACCCTTCTATTTTCCTCGGTTCAAGCCACCGCTCATGTACATCTATTCTCTTGGAGTGCAATGTACAGTGCCGTTTTCGTATGCAGTTACCTGCTGTCGTGCTCCACTGCTGACAGCATAGCCTTCGTGTACAGCGCTGAATTCATGTGCCTACCTCAATATTCACGAATTCGAAGCCTTGATAGAAGCCTTGATATGCAGCTTTAGTAGTTACTTCAATATTCCTGTGCTTGCTTCAATATTAATATTCACGAAATATTTCGTTAAATCTGAATTCTCTTGTATGTAGTGTGTGCTACATTCTATGAAGTGCTGCATTCTTATGCTTTGCCAGCATACATAATTCCCCTCTGTTTGTCATCTATCCTGCCTTATCACAACAGATTTTTATATACCTGTTATTTACTTTCCATCTATCGCGCTTCAACACAAACTTTAATGGACTTCTAATCTATCCTTCATACCTTCTTATACATTAGAAAAACCTATGCTAATAATGAATTGTGCCTTCCCCTCTATCGCGCTTCAATAGTACAAATTTTAATGAACTTTTTATCTACCTTTCAAATCTTCTGATACATTAGAAAAACCTATGATAGTAATGAATTGTGCAACATCTGTATACAAAAAATAATAACAACATGTAGGAAATGTGTAAAAAGGGTTTGGGTGTTTGTTATTTTAATTCTGGTCATCAGAAGTCCGTTGATCGTGTGCCCCAAATTTTGGTCATCGGAAGTTTTGCGATTGATTTGCATGTGCCCATGAATCCGGCCATAGAAGCACACCAGATTTATCATACGTGTCCCTAATTTTATCATACATGTGTCCCTAATTCTTAAATCGTGTCCCTAATGCTTTGTTCGGTGACCCAAAAAGTGTAAACTGATCACCCGAAAAACATATGCATGTGCCCTCACTAAGAGGGAGATGTGTCTCTCGGACGATCACATGTAGCGCCACATTTCATAACGGGAGTACACAACCTAGGTCTTAAGTCCCATCGACAAAGATGAGCGGGATATAGCACAGAAGAACAAGCTTAACGGAAGATATAGCACCGAAGAACAGCTTTGCATTCCAACGGATCAGAAAAGATTCATCGCTCTTTATGCATTTTACCACCCTCAATACATCAAAGGAAGCGCGGAAGCAAAAATTATTTCTGGCTACTCTTGAATTGTTCTCACTTATTTAATCACACAGGAGAGTAGCACTATCTTTACGTTTTGAAGCAGATCACATGCGAGGGAGGGACGAAACACAAGCTTTCCTTAAGTGCACTTACGGCTGCTCTTGATTTCCGTTTTTTCTGACCAAATTGGAAGTTCATCTATTTGGCAAA
Organism: Ceratopteris richardii; assembly: GCA_020310875.1. NCBI lineage: Eukaryota > Viridiplantae > Streptophyta > Polypodiopsida > Polypodiales > Pteridaceae > Ceratopteris > Ceratopteris richardii. Next base: position 145,323,816 of record CM035427.1, on the reverse strand, counting down.
GAATAATCTAAATAGGGCAACTCCGCGTTCTCATAATGCCTGTGGTCCGAAATTCTGGAGGTGGCCTTGGCAACAACAATACAGCCAATACGGCTCCGATCAACGCTGATGCTGATCCCAACACGAACGCTGGAAGATTACCACCTCCAAATAAATGATCGAATGGGCCAGCTCCAACAGAGATCACAATCTGCAGTATCCACCATTTCAAACGTTACCCATCTCGATGCTGTAGATCAACAGATAACGCAGGCGCATATAGTCACCATGACAAAACGCATGCTCCAAGGTATCATTAGAGGAAAAGCACAATTGCCAGAAAAAAACAACGGTGAAGGGAAACAGCATGTCACAATTTAAAGGAAGAAATGAATACATAGTACTTTGAAAGGCAGATACGTGAGCATTCATCCATACAAATCCAATGCACAAGCAAAATTATATCCACAATCAGTTGCTTGATTTGAGGGCATAGTCCCTCACAGTCAGCTCGATATGATTGAGAATTTCAGGCGCAAAATGCGCAAATGCAGAAAAATTAAGTTTAACAACATAGCTGTCAATCTTTCGAGCGATAATGTCGCAACACGATACCTGAGGAACCACGACAGCCAAGTTCAAAATACCCATGGATAATCCTGTATAAAGACAGACGGAAACAAATCAAAAAGCATCATTTATAGCTTATGAGACGTAACCGTAAACCCTTCCATACCTTGACCACCACCCGTGCTGGAGGTTAATGATGCAGTCAATGCATATGGTACACTGTATGTAACCTGTGCGTTCAAAGAACAAGTAAGCAATCCATGAACGAGAGGAATGTATTCACTGCCAAAGCATTCAGGAGGCACTCACGGCTAGCGGTGCCCCAAGCACAGCAAAGATGACCAATGCAATCGCTAGTCCACCTGAAGTAGGAGGATGCGGTGTGACTTTTGTAAGGATAACTATTCCTGCAAAACATGCTGCAATGATAACATTATTTGCTGCCCATACAAAGCTTGCACCAACCTTCCTGCATAGCCTCTCAATACACAAGGAGAAGAGCCCCAACACAACTGACTGAAACATCAAGCCAAATGATCCCATTCTAACCCCTTTGTTGTATAGAATTGTCGTACTTGAGTCCTCTCCTGTTGTAGGACTCCCACCATACATGTCTCTACCCATCCAATCTGTGTCGTAAAGTGTAAAAGGAAACCATGCCACCCATGTCAAAGCCATCACAAGCAGTACATACCACATTCGAGAAGGAAGATCTCTGAATGCATCAAAGAGTTCCCAGAAGAATGCTTCCCGTACTTCCTGTTCAGCTTCCATATCATCCTCATCTTCATCCTTTGTCTTCTCTGTGCCATCTTTTTCGACGCTGGAGTCAGTTGAAGGAACATGTTCACCTGCTAAAAGGCGAGTCTCAAGAGTGACTTGCTCAGCGGTCACTTGGTTACTAGGGGACCATGTTGGCTCTTCGCGAGCTGCCATCATGCTTATGATAGTTGTCACAAAGAGGAACACCGACCCAACCAGAAAAGCAGACTTAAGGTTTGCGCAGCTCACTCCACAAGCAGTAGTCTCTGTGAACGGGAAAATTGAATGCCAACTGCTCAATGAGCCCGCTGCGAACCCTAGAACATTTCCAACTGCCATGAAGAACGAAAAGAATGCATTTGCGATTCTTGTTCTCCGCATGTTCTTTCCTGTACATAGTCAATTGGGAAAAAAAAATGAATGCATGCAGAAATCCACATGTTAGAGTTTTAAGTACTAGACCTGCCTCACGCAAGGTAAAAAGTAAAAGTTCTCAACATTGTCGTCCATCATGTTCAATAAACTGTAAAATATCAAGAATCCTTGATGCACATAGTGAAGAGCTACCACGCCTATTTCAGTCAACAGAAAAGAAAATAGAACATACATGCTCAATGACTTTATAAAAATTTTATGATTGCCGCTCGAACAGAATCAACCATTTCTTGTCAAATATCACCAGCCTTGTGGGGCAATACGTTAAGCCAGAGCTGAAGACAGATGTATTTCGATGAGATTAGTAACGACACAATGCCCCATCTCAAGCTCACTTTCCAGTACATTTCAAAATTTAAGACGCAATGGTCATGTGTATATAAGATGCAACTTAAAACTACAAACCATTTATCCTTCACGGCAACAAATCCAATCTTATGGTATTCAAAATAACCCGATATACGTCAGTCCGACATAATTATACACGTTCCTGATCATACCTAACAGCTCTCATAAAAAAACGTGCTCCTTCATGTGGTCTTGTGATCACATAGAAAAAATGTCCCAATTTCCCAAACAATAAGCACTGCCATGCAGTTAATCATACACGCTAGCAGTTAATTACATCATGAAGGATATATCATATTGGCTGGAAAATTGACAAAAATGTAATATAAATGCCGCCATGCTCTGAACAAAGTACACCAGCGGCGCGGTCACTTTAATGTGCAGACGCATACAGATAACAACGTAATATTTCCCCCACACAACACAACAGAAAAGGAAACACTAGAAGTTGAACTTCGCCTCTTCAGACCTCCCCCCCCCCATATGCGAACAACTTTCCCATCACCCTATTCTATGCGTGTCTAAATCTATACAGAGAACTTTCCAACCAGCCTATTGCGCGCGTGTATGATTAATGGATCACGTTTTCCTACGCATACGATTTAGAAATCAGGCCATTGCATGCGTATTTGATAATTCAAGTATTCAATTTCAGTTGCCCTAGAACTACTAGCAATAATTAGTTTTGATAAAGAAAAACGTATCGTCTAGTTCAAAGGATGATTAAAAACGAAAGTCGCTGGATGCAAAATGATTTTCCGGCTATAGAACAGATTGATGTATATTATGCAAGCACAGAGCATGCCGAACGTTCCCACAAAAGAAAGCCACTTTTCTCTAAACAGGCATACAGCATGTGGAGCATTTCCTATTGAAAAAAACCTCGAACAAGAAAAGGAGGAAGAAGTGAGTACCAGTGCAATCAGCCAACAAGGCACGACATGGTCCTTGGAGCGTGTTGTTGGCCAAGTCGAGCATCCAAAATCCAACCACAAAGATTGTGATCGCGCGTGGTCTTGAGGAGAGCGAATCTCCAATCAGATAGCCGATATCTGCTGAGAAGCTGATGAGCAAGACCGCCACGATCACAAGCAAAGCGCCCAGAACAATGAACGGACGACGTCGCCCAAACCTACTCTCGCACCGATCGCTGAAATAACCAATCAGCGGCTGCACTATCATTCCAGAGATCGGCCCACACAGCCAAATGTAGCTCGCCCACCTGTGCGGTATTCCTAACTCTTGAACGTAAGGCGTCAGCAGCGAAAGCTGTAATGCCCATCCGAATTGTACACCCGCAGCCACAGAAGATATCAGCGCAAGCGACTTCAACGGGACCCTCTTTCGCTTGCTTGTGCTTCCTTTCATTTCAGACATCTCAGAGAATCGCCAAAACGCCTCCTTCTCTGGAGCTTTTTCCCCGCGTTCAGCTTGCCGGCTTAGACTGCTTCATCTATGGCTCGTTGAGCTCAGGCATCACGTCCCACATCCCCAAAAAGAAGGAATCAAACGAATGCTTCCATGTCAAAAACAGCGGAGGTCACGAAGAAGGTTACAGATGCTGCCTGCTACCCTCGAAAGCAGCTCAGCCGGCTGTGTGCATGTATCAGCAGGAGTCAAAGTACTCTTATTCGCGTTCTATAAAGCATATTGCAGGCGCGCAGGATATAGGAACTGGAAGGCTTTTTTTCTCATCTGCCACGTGTTATTGAAATTGCTCGTTACTTCATTCCACTTGTCAGGAGATGCGAAAAATTATCTTTTCCATTTTAATTTGCAAAAAATCACATTCCAAATGTAATAAACCATATCGTGGGAAGCATAAAAAGATCACTTCTAAACATTCTACATGGCCGAACTATTCAACCATGTCGGGTCATCAGGCTTCCTCGAATTCCACCATTTGCCAAACTCTTCTAATTTTTCTCAAGAGGATGAACGTTTTAGAGAGCGTTTTCTTTTCCATACGAAATCCTCCTTTCTTCCCTCACTCTCTATTTGCCTTATCTGAACGCACTCTCAATCACCTTGGGAGGAAGTCATCTTTCATTGACGTATTTTATTGTCTGATTGTACACAAGAAAGATATATGGGTATACATCTCAATTGAGATATGTTCCAACCAAGATTCTTCATTATTTAAGGAGCTTCATGTAGCCTATGGCTAGGTTGCATTACTCGTTATTCGAAAATTTGTTTATTCGTGAATAATTACAAAATTTTACGTTAAACCCTTATTATTCGATTGAATTATTTATTGCCACATCTGCTTATTCGGACATGAGCGAACAGATTTTGCATGGCAATTTGGCAAATTTTTGATCGAAAACCTTTCGATAAAAAACTATCGATCGAATACTTTTTTTCGATCGAAAAAGATTTGTTCGAATATTGTTTTATAAAAGAATACACTTAGAGTCATTCCTCATAAGAGTTACTTTGTTTTTTGCGAACTTACAGTGTCATACAAAGAATAAAGTTTAAGCTCTTGTTAAAAATATTTAGTCTTTTAGTATTAAAACAATAAAGAAGAATATTTTTGTTTGCAAGTTAAAAACTATTGTCATTATTTGACTCAACATTGATTCTTACTTTACTTCACAAAGTATATGTATGTGTGTGTATGATTGTGAGTAAAAATGTATTGTGATTGTTTGAAACAATATTGATTCTTACTTCACAATAGTATGTGTATGTGTATGTGCATGTATGTCATAATAATTGTGAGTGAAAATCTAATCTGATTGTGTATGCGCATGTGTATGTGTGTGTATGATTGTGAATTAAAAACTATTGTATGTGTTGGAAAAGTTTTTATCTTCTTTTCTTATAATTTAATGGTTGATAAGGTATTCATAAGTGCACTAGAACTTTCTACATCTCTAGATGGTTTTGTCTTGTAGACTTATTAACACCTTCTCAGATCCTTGAATGATGGAGATTGTTAATCTCCAAAAGAACAAGTTATGCTTGATGTTAGAGCACCTCTATATCAAGAATAACTCAAAACCTTTACCAATTTGGAGGATCAATATCATATTATCAAAATTTTGAACTAACTGTGAAGAGAGTCACTACTCAGAAAGTCTGTTGCACATAATTCACTCATTGACTGATTAAATGTGTAAAGTTTTTTATAAAACTTTGTATAAGGTGTTGCCTAATGTTTGCGCACCTTCTCCAAGTTAAATCATTTCAAAAGACTCAATTTCTAACACATGGTTCTCCCAAACTAGAACCCGTTTAATCAAATGCTTTTAGCCATAGATGGCTTACCTTTCAACTTAGATTTTGACACCTCATTTGTGTCAAAACTTTACACTGTGCACTGAGAATTGATCAACTCTTTGACCATCAAGATTGCGCCTGTTTCAGAAGGGACTCAACACTTTTACACATACAAATGTTCCTACTCATAATTCTCTCAGCCTGTTTACAATTAGACTCTCAAATCTTAGCCTAGATGGATTTAATATGGACTTAGACATCTACAAAAGAATTCTTGAAATGATCAAGCACAGAAGGAAAACTCAGAGAAATATTGGGTGCAACTTTTCTTCTATTCCATAAAAATTTTCATCTGATGATGAGAAATGTTTACTTCATTTCTAAAGTGTCTAATGACTCTTCCAACGTCTAATTCATTATCTCTCATACATACCACGACATTCTTCTTGTATATATAGGCATATATGTACAAGATCATGATAAAAAATAAAGGTATATGTGAGCTAACTATAAGTTCAATGTACATATGTATACAAGTCTTCATTTCCTGAATGTACACTATCTTCAAGCTTCATAGGCTAATCTTTTCTTCAATCTTTGACTTCAATCCTTCATTCAAAACATCAATTGGTGATTGACTTGCACCAACAACTCCCCCTCAATCATCAATTGAGGTTTTCTCTATCTTCTTTATACCTGCCATGTCTTTGAATCTCTGTAGCTTTGGTCCATCCAAGCTTTTGGTTAGCATATCTGCAATCTGATCTTTTGTTGAAGTATGTATGACTGCAATCTCTTTATCAATCACCTTCTCTCTTAAGAAGTGATACTGAATCTCAATATGTTTAGTCCTAGCATGAAAAATAGGGTTAGTAGCTAGATACAATGAGCTCATATTATCTCCATGAATAGTGGGTGTACTCTGAATGATGTCGAAACTCTTCATGAGAGTTTTCAACCATATGAATTCCTTTGGAGCTTCAACCATACCTTTATACTCTGCCTCTGTAGATGATAAAGCAACTGTGTGTTTATTCTTAGAACACCAAGAGATTAACTTATCTCCCACATAACACAAGTATCCATATGTTGATCTCCTATCATCAGGATTACCTGCCCAATCTGTATCACTATATATCTTGATGTTTGTATCTGATGTGAAACCATAATACAAACCTTCCTTGAGTGTACCCTTAATGTACCTCAACACTCTTTGTCCTGCAACCCAATGTTCTTTCCTAGGACAATGCATGAATTGAGACAACACTCCAACTGCATATGACAAATCAGGCCTTGTTAATGTAGTATAAATTAAGCTACCTACCAAACTCTGATAAAGCTTCATGTCCTTGAATTCTTCTCCTCCATATCTTCTCAACTTATGATTCACCTCCAATGGAGTAGGTGCTACCCTGCAATCTTCCATTTCCTGAGTTACATATACTCCATGTTGAGTATATGAAATCTCCATGCCCAAAAAATATAACAAATCTTCCAAGTCACTGATCTTGAACTCTTTCTCCATTTGTTTCTTGAGGCTTTGAATTCCCTTCTCATTTGTACTTGTAAGAATTATGTCATCAACATATATGCACATGTAAATGAACCCATCATCACTTGCTTTGACAAGCAAGCTACTATCTGCTTTAGATACTTGAAAACCAAGTTCCTTCAAGAACTTCACAAGTCTATAATTCCATGCCCTTGGGGCCTGCTTCAAGCAATACAAATCTCTAATGATCTTACATACATAATCTGGAAACCTTCTATCTTTGAACCCTTGTGGTTGTTCCATGAAAACATCATCTGAAATGTAACCATTTAGAAAAGCATTTTTCACATCTAATTGACATAGTCTCCAATCTTTACATGTAGCAATGGCAATGAGTGTCCTAATGGTTGTCATCTTTGCCACAGGACTATAGGTCTCATCATAATCTATACCATATGTCTGAGCATACCCTTTCACAACAATTCTAGCTTTATACCTAGACACACTTCCATTTGCATACCTCTTTGTCTTGTAAACCCATTTGCATCCAATGATCTTCTAACTATTTGGTTTAGGAACCAAATCCCATGTCTCATTGTCCATCAATGCATCATACTCTTCCTGCATAGCTTTATCCCAATTTTCCTTACCTTTTGCCTCTTCAAATGTAGAAGGGTCTTCATCTGCTTTCACCATGTAAGCATAGTCTTTAGTAGTCAAAAAATAAGTGTCATAGCTATACCTTGTAGGTTGCCATTTGTGTCTTGATGACCTTCTGAGTTCTCCACTTCTTGAAGTTTCTCGTTCATCACATTCTGGATCAAACCTTGGCACTTCTTCAACTTCAACTTGTACTTCATTGTTCTCTTCTTCATCAAATATCTGAACCTTTGATTTACCTTTCTTTTGATCCAAAACTTCTTCATCACCTGCATGAATACTTATTGTACCTGCATACCAAGTACCTTGATCATCAAATGTAACATCCTTTGATACAAGGAATTGTTTTGTGGATGGACTCCACAACCTATAACCCATCTGCTTGTCATCATAACCAATGAATACATACTTTTGAGCTTTAGGTTCCAATTTATGTCTTAATTGAGATGGCACATATGCATAAGCCAAACATCCAAATACTTTGCAATGATCCAAGGTAGGTCTCTTACCCCACCAAGCTTCATATGGTGTCTTACCCTGCAAGGCTTTACATGGTAGCCTATTGACCAAGTATGTAGCTGTATTTACAGCCTCAGCCCATAAGTAATTTGGACAATTTTTCTCTTTCATCATTGATCTTGCAAACTCAACAAGAGTTCTATTCCTTCTCTCTGCTACACCATTTTGTTGAGGAGAGTACCTGCAAGTGACTTCCCTTTTTATACCTGCATTCCATAAGTAATCACTGAACTCATTAGAGAAATACTCTCCCCCTCCATCTGACCTTAATCTCTTTTCTGACTCGTGATTCTTTCTGCATACACATGATAATGTTTAAATGTAATGAATACCTCTTATTTATCTTTGAACACATATATGGTGATCCATCTGGTAGCATCATCAACATAAATCACATAATATCTTGAACCATTTATACTGAAATCCTTTGATGGTCCTCACACATCTGTTTGTACCAATTCAAGCTTCTCTGAATACATGAAACCATGCTTAGAATATGATTGCTTATGAGCCTTACCTAATTGACATGCCTCACATCTGTATGTCATATGTTGACCTGCAACATTAGGAAATCCAAGCACTAAACCATTGTTAACCATATCCTTAATACCTCTTTCATTGAAATTTCCAAGCCTTTTATGCCAAAGATATAACTCTGAGATCTTATGTCCTCCATAAGTAAACAAGGCATGACCAACATTACCTTGAATATTCAATGTGAAGATTCTTCCTTCCTTCTTTCCTGAAACAATTTGTTTATACCCATTGCGAGGGTCTTCCACAAAAACTCCATCATTAGTAAACCTTACTTCATAACCTTTTTCAACAATTTGCCCTACACTTATCAAGTTCTTTGGAATTGTAGGAACATACAAGACCTTACTCAGAAGAGTACTTCCATCCATGGCCTTCACTCATCCAATTGACTTCACATTATGCTTTGTATTATCACATGTTTGAACCACATGATTAATTACTTTATTCTCCAAGTCAGTAATCAAAGCTATGTTACCACTCAAGTGATTGCTACACCCTGAGTCAATGTAGAAGACTCTTTGATCTTCACTTTGTCTTTCACAAGTTGCATTCATGATTAAAGTTGAATCCTCCTTCTGATCTGAAGCATAATTGTAGTATGTATTGTTGTAGGATTGACTTTGGAATCCTCTACCTGCATTCTTCCAAAGTAACCTCTACTACCTCTACCTCTGAAGTTACCTCTTTGATTTTTTCCACCTCTTCCTCTTGAATTAAAGTTCCAATTATATCCTCCATTATTCTGATTATTATGCCAACAATCATGAGCTAAATGATTTGTCTTACCACAAATACAACAAGCTTTGGCTCCATCTTTATTGCTTCTGCCTCTTCCTCTATCTTTGCCACCTCCTCTTCCTCTTAGAAAGTTGGCTTGGCTAGTTGTACCTTCTTCTTCATTTACTTGTTGCTTGCCTTTGCTATTCTTCTTCTTATCCTTTGAATACATTGCTTGACCTGCACTCTTATCACCATCACCTTTGACATCCTACGCAAAAGTTAGCATGTGTCCTAGCAACTGATTTAAATCAGGAGTGAAATGATATAGTGACAATTCAGTAGACAAATTGAATGGTTTCCATTTCTCATCTCCTCTCAAACCTGTGAGGATTTGCCTTACCAATTTATCCTCCTCAATATCTTTGTCAACTACTCCTAATGCATCTGCAATGTCCTTCATCCTTGTTACGTAATCAAAAATTGATTGAGAGGCCTTCTTCTTGAATGTGGTAAACTCTGCCCATAAGGATACCTTCCTTGACTTTGTAGTGTTTTGGAAATGCTCTTGCAAAGCACTCCATATATCACTTTCACTTTCAAGACCTCTAATATGAGGTAGCAAGTAGTCATTGACTCCCATGTAGATAATGCTCCTTGCTTGAGCATCCTTCTTCATCCAAGTCTTCAAATCTGAAAGTTCATCCCTACTTGGAACACTAAGATCTCTGAATTGTGGTTTTTCTGCTTCACCCATGATGTAACCTATCAGGTCTTTGCTCATGAGATGAGCTTCCATCCTCATTGACCAAGCTGGATAGTTTTCTCTATCCAATTTCTCTATCTCAAGATATCCCATCCTTTCTTTACCTGTGTATTGAATTCTGCAACCTTTATGAGTAGTAAGTGTACCTTTACTTCAAATGAAGTTCCTTTTGATCTTCTTGATAGCTTCACACCTCCTTCTCAAGATTTCTCTTTAAACTTTCACCTTTTGAACCTTCAAGTGTTGATTTTTGTATGACTGCAACAGTCGGGGTCCTTTGTTCTTCTATTTTGATGATTCCTGCTCTGATACCACTGATGGAGAGTGTTAATTGAAGTAATTCGATGGCGTGCACCACACTGGACTCTCCTTCTCGAGAGCTCCACGACGATATGCTCAAAGTACAAAACCGAGCTCTGGTCGCCACACACAGTACTACGCACAGATGTTGCAGAATACGCAGAAAACGCAGTACACAGGGAGCACGAAGACAGACTTCTTAGGTTTTACAAATGCGGTCGAACTTGCAGTCTGTGACTGACCAGGCCACTATATGTTTTATTAAAGAACATATACAAAGAAGTGTCCGGTGGCCATTTGGCCTTTCACATGGACACTAACGGTAACATTAATCTCCAAAAGAACACGTTATACTTGATGTTAGAGCACCTCTATATCAAGAATAACTCAAAACCTTTACCAATTTGGAGGATCAATATCAGATTATCAAACTTTTGAACTAACTGTGAAGAGATTCACTACTCAGAGTAACTATGGGAGAAAAAAGAAAGAATGATAAAGAATACCTGAGTGTAAGTATACAAACTATACCTCCCACCTGATGGGCATGCTACACAGTATACAAGTGACTGTGTAAGATCAAGAATCAAGTAACCCCCATCAAGTGACAACAGTGTCGAAAGCTATCCTGTGGTAGAGCTTTAGTCAAAGCATCTGCAGCATTATCTCGAGTGTGAACCTTCTCAAGAATAATGCTCTCAGTGGCTAAGCAATCTCTAATGAAGTGATACCTCACCTCAATGTGCTTGGTCTTTGCATGATAGACCGGATTCTTAGCCAAAGCAATGGCACTCTGACTATCACTGAGCAAGTGAGGTACATGCTGAGGCAAACCCATATCACAAGCAAGACGAGAAAGCCACAATGCTTCCTTACATGCCTCACTTGCTGCAACATACTCTGCTTCTGTGGTGGAAACAGCTGTACATTCTTGAAGACGAGATCTCCAAGAGATAGCACCTCCAGCAAAATGAAAAATGTACCCTGATGTAGACTTACGATTGTCTACACAACAAGCATAGTCAGAATCTGTGTAACCAATAATGGATGCTTTCCCTCTACCTAAGCATAGACACTTGTCCTTAGTGCCACTCAGATATCTCAAAATCATTTTGACTGCTTCCCAATGTTTCTTGCCAGGATTAGACATATATCTGCTCACAACTCCCACTGCAAATGCAATGTCTGGTCTCGTAGCTACCATAGCATACATGAGACTACCAACAGCAGACTGATAGGGAATTTTGGTCATGAATTCCTTTTCCTCATCTGATTTGGGGCAGTCATCCTTGCTCAATTTCACATATGTGGGTAAAGGTGTACTCAATGCCTTTCCACCCTGCATATTGAATCGATGAAGTACTTTGGATATGTACTCACTTTGAGACAAGTATATGCATCTTTTACTCCTATCACGAGTAATGCGCATGCCAAGAATATGTTTGGCATCCCCCAAATCCTTCATATCAAATGTCTGACTCAACTTCTTTTTGAGAATTGACAAATCATAAGAGGACTTCCCAGCAATCAACATATCATCGACGTAAAGTATCAAGCATATCAAGCTGCCATCAGAACATCTCTTTGTGTAGAGACAATGATCCTCATTGCTCCGAGAATAGCCTTGGGACTTCATAAAAGCATCAAACTTTTGGTACCATTGTCTAGGAGACTGTTTAAGTCCATACAAGCTCTTCTTGAGCTTACAAACTAGACTTTCCTTGCCAGGAACTACATAACCCTCTGGTTGTTCCATATAGATCTCATCTGTAAGATCTCCATGCAAGAAAGCTGTTTTCACATCCATTTGGACTAGCTCTAAGTCCTCCATTGCAACGAATCCAAGCAACATGCGCAAAGTAGTCATCTTGACCACTGGGGAGAAGATTTCCTCAAAATCAACACCATGTTGTTGCTTAAAACCCTTTGCAACAAGTCGTGCTTTATATTTTGGAGAAGCACTATCTGATGTGAATTTCAGCTTATATACCCATTTACATGGTAAAGCTTTCCTTCCCTTTGGCAAAGGTACTAAGTCCCAAGTACCATTCTTGTGAATAGAATCCAACTCACTCTTCATGGCACGCTCCCACTTGACATGATCCTCTGTCTGCATAGCCTCTTTGTAGCAAGAGGGCTCACCGGCATCTGTTAGCATAACAAAATCTAAACCTGGAACATATCTATCAGGTGGATATGAGACACGTGCAGAACGTCTCAATGGTTGCTGAACAGGAACATGTGTAGACTGATCTGAATGGACATTCTCTTGAACATCCCTATGTGCAGCATTTTTATGCATGCTAACCGGAGGACTAGTATCCTCAAACACCACTCTTCTCACTTCAACCTCCTTAATCGGCTGTTTATGCATCTTAGACTCATTAAAAATGACATCACTACTTCTGATCACTGACCGTGTTTCAGGATCCCATAAGCGATATCCAAATTGTCCTTCTCGACCATATCCAAGAAAAATGCATTTCTTTGACTTATGGTCCAACTTCTGTCTAAGATTCTTGGGTATATGAACATATGCTTCACACCCAAAAACTCGAAGATGATCATAATATGGTGGTTTCCCTGTCCATAACTCTTGTGCCACTTTCAGACCTTTGGCAGTACTAGGTGAAAGGTTAATCACATGAACTGCAGTCAATACTGCTTCTGCCCAAAAACCTTGTGAGAGGTTTGCATGATGCAACATAGAGACTACTCTATCTTGAATAGTTCTATTCATCCTCTCAGCTACACCATTCTGTACTGGGGTATAAGGAGCTGTAAACTCTCTACGAATCCCTCTACACTGACAGAAAAGGCTGAATTCATGTGAGGTATACTCACCCCCATTATCTGAACGTAAAGCCTTAAGCTTAGTTCCTTTTTCAGTCTCAACTGAAGCAAGCCATTTTCTGAAAGTAGGGAATACATCATCCTTCGATTTGATAGGATATACCCAGACTTTTCTAGTAGCATCATCTATGAAAGTAACAAAGTAAAGAGAACCACCTAAGGACCTAGTGGGCATAGGACCACACACATCTGTATGAACAAGATCTAAAGGCTGAATTGAAGAGTCAATGTGCGTTTTATGCACATTTTTGGTTTGCTTTCCATATTGACAATGCTCACAAAATGAAAAATCAGAGAAAGATAACACATGTAAGTAGCCAGAACGAGAAAGATTTTCCATTCCACTACGAGATATATGGCCCAAACGACCATGCCAAATACAAGCCATAGGCTGTTCAGTAACAGCTAACAAGTGTTCTTTCTGTGATACAAATAAAGGGTAAAGTGAGCCAACTTTCCTTCCTTTTGCAATAACCATATTGCCCTTTGATATACGAAAGGACTGAGCATAGAAGACCACCTTGTAACCAAGGTCATCAAGTTGACCAACTGACATCAAACTGCGTGATAACTGAGGTACATGGCGTACATTATGCATAGTAAATTTTGAACCGTCAATGAACTGCACAACCACATCTCCAATCCCCACAACATCACACTGGTAAGAGTCACCAAGTCTCACGGTACCAAGAGACTTTGCTGCATAATTAGAGAACCATTCTCTATGTGGTGTCACATGGAAAGAAGCGCCAGAATCTAGCAGCCAGGTGTGGGAAAGAGAATCAGCCATAAGTGCCTCAGATGGCACAGTACTATCAAGTGTCAACACATCAGCATCATCAGAAATAGCATTAATTTCTTCAATCTTCACAGTCGAAGTAGATGGTGCAGGTAACTGTTTAACATGCCCATCAACATTCTGTCCTTTACCTTTAGCATTCTTTAATGCATAACAGTCTTTCTTCATGTGTCCTTTCTTATGACAATAATGGCATTCAATATCCCTCTTCCTTGATTTACTTCTGCTCTTATTCCGTTGACCATTCTTTTCCTTGTTCTTGCTCCTGCCACGTTGTTGATTTTTTCCTTGGTAAGAATCACGAACATTATATGCATCTCCACTCTGAGTGCCAACCATAGATTTTCTACGAATCTCCTCACTCAAGAGTGCTCCACATATGTCATCATAGACGAGTTTACCACCTGGTGCACTATTGCTAATAGCTGTGCAAAATGTATCCCATGATGATGGCAGGGTGCATAACAGCAATACTGCTTTCATTTCATTGTCCATATCCATTTTCTGAGCCTGTAACTGGGAGAATATGGCATCAAACTCATTTAGATGAGCAGCAACACTATCTGTGTCCTTCATACGAAGGTCGTATAATTTTCTCATCAGATATACTTTATTTGATGCCGTCTCTTTTTCATATGTATTGCATAACTTCTTCCAAAGCTCATCTGCACTTTCACAGTCTAATACTGTAAAGTAAACATTATCTGCTAGGTGCAAGCGAATGGTAGACCTGGCCATTTCATCTAACTCATCCCAATCATCTTCATCCATGTCAGCAGGCTTCTTTGAAATCCCATTTACTGGCTTCCATTGCCTTCTTTGAATCAGCACATCTTTAATCTGATTCTTCCATAGGGCAAAGTTTGTGCCATCAAATTTTCGGATCTCAAAATGGTCTTTGCCCTGCAAGTTATAGCTCCTCCTCGGAACGCTAGCACTAGACCCTGATCCACCGGATGTGCCTGAGACCTCTGATGCCATGATCGTAGAGAACTGAATAGAATGATAATGGAGCTAGAAGAGTCCAAACACCAACAAATAAGTGTATCAAGGAGTAAATCGACCACTATATAGTTGACTAAACCAGAAATCTGGAAAACTTTTGCCAGAGTATCCTCTGCAAAATTAGCATATGACCAGTGTCAAAGTATCATAAAACTGCAAGTACTAACATGTCTACCTGCATAGTGAATCACTGACTCCACTGCATATAATCAGTTACCCAATAGAAGCCAACTAGGCTTATCGAGCACCTATGAACAACTATCATACATCTCCTATGGCGAGGCTGGGTAAGTCTTCCACCTGCATCACCGAAGAGACCCCGACATCTGGGTGTCTCCCAGTTAAGAAAACCTCACCACGACCCTCTTTATCAAACGTAAAAGGCTTTATGCAAAGAACGTAACCGCTATATCAATGCCCACATGGACGTACATAAGCGGTATCCACAGAAGCGTACATGGTGTGTATGTGCTCAATATATGCAGTAAAATGACACTGAAAGGCTGAATACACAGCCCAAAAAACTAGCCAATAACACCTGCAAGTGTTTGTCAACTCTGATGTTTTAGGCTTTAAAAACCTGCATAAATTTGCAGCGACTGCTCCCACCAAAACTGAAAGCCCCTCGAGAAACCTGTAGTTTTACGAGTGTGGCTGAAAATACAGCCCCAAAGGTTGATATTTATTGTCTGAGAAGTACAAGGAACACTCTTCTTGATGTTCTTGGACCTGTGTGAAGAGAACTACGTGCGAAAGTACTCCAAAATGGCTCCAAAAACACCCCAAAATTGCTTCAGAAATAGGCTTTAAAAGCAAAAATGAAGCTTTGAGGGACCAAAACTTGTTCAAGGTAATGCCAACCTTAGTCTTTCCCCTTCTTCAAACACCACAAGAGTGTAGCTTAGTGGCAAGAGATTGCCGCGGTTAAGCGAGCTCTGGGGGGAACAGTACTGGGATGGGTGACCTCCCGGGAAGTACCGGGAACCTCTATATTCCTTGATCGTTGAGGTCCTCCCTCGCGCGCAGCCAACGGCGCCAACGGTGACTTCGGTGACTCGGATGACAAGGTATGCCTTGGTCTATGCCTTGGTCGCCGCCTTGGTCGAAAGCCTTGGAGAAAACCTGGGGGGGGGTGCTCGCTTCGCTCGCACAAAAGGTACAAAGCTTTTTGCCTCGAACTGCTCTGATACCAGTGAAGTAATTCGATGGCGTGCACCACACTGGACTCTCCTTCTCGAGAGCTCCACGACGATATGCTCAAAGTACAAAACCGAGCTCTGGTCGCCACACACAGTACTACGCACAGATGTTGCAGAATACGCAGAAAACGCAGTACACAGGGAGCACGAAGACAGACTTCTTAGGTTTTACAAATGCGGTCGAACTTGCAGTCTGTGACTGACCAGGCCACTATATGTTTTATTAAAGAACATATACAAAGAAGTGTCCGGTGGCCATTTGGCCTTTCACATGGACACTAACGGTAACATTAATCTCCAAAAGAACACGTTATACTTGATGTTAGAGCACCTCTATATCAAGAATAACTCAAAACCTTTACCAATTTGGAGGATCAATATCAGATTATCAAACTTTTGAACTAACTGTGAAGAGATTCACTACTTAGAAAGTCAGCTGCACATAATTCACTCGTTGACTAATTAAATGTGTAAAGTTTTTTATAAAACTTTGTACAAGGTGTCGTCTAATGTTTGCGCACCTTCTCCAAGTTAAATCATTTCAAAATACTTAGTAGATCATGAGAAATGGATCAAACAGTTCACCTATGTCTGAAATTGTTCTTCAGTATAATCGATTTTGACACTTGTAACTTCTAACACATGGTTCTCCCAAATTAGAACCCATTTAATCAAATGCTTTTAGCCATAGATGGCTTACCTTTCAACTTAGTTTTTCACACCTCATTTTTGCAAAAATTTACATTGTGCACTAAGAACTGATCAACTCTTTGTCCATCGAGATTGTGCCTATTTTAGAAGAGACTCAACACTTTTACACATACAAATGTTCCTACTCATAATTCTCTTAGCCTGTTTACAATTAGACTCTCAAATCTTAGCCATAGATGAATTAAATATGGACTTAGAGATCTACAAAATAATTCTTGAAATGATCAAGCACAAAAGGAGAACTGAGAGAAATATCGGGTGCAACTTTTCTTCTATTCCATAAACATTTTCATCTGATGATGAGAAATGTTTACTTCACTTCTAAAGTGCCTAATGACTCTCCCAACTTCTAATTCATTATCTCTCATACATACCCCGACATTCTTCTTGTATATATAGGCATATATGTACAAGCTCATGATCAAAACTAAAGGTATATGTGAGCTAACTATAAATTCAATGTACATATGTATACAAGTCTTCATTTCCTGAATGTGCACTATCTTCAAGCTTCATAGGCTAATCTTTTCTTCAATATTTGATTTCAATCCTTCATTCAAAACATCAATTGGTGATTGACGCACCAACATTGAATTACAAAGGGATCCAACAAAGTTTCATCTAGTAGTATGTGTATGTGCATATGAGTATATAATTGTGAATGAAAATCTATTGCGATTGCCTGAACCAACATCGATTCTTACTTCACAATAGTATGTGTAAGTGTGTGTGCATATGATCGAGAATTTATAATCCATTGTGATTGTCTGACTCAACATTGATTCTTACTTCACATTTGTATGTGTAAATGTATGTGTGTGTATGATTGAGAATTAAAATCTATTGTGATTGTTTGACTCAACATTGATTCTTACTTCACACTATTATGTGTAAATGTATGTCTGTGTATGATTGAGATTTAAAATCTATTGTGGTTGTTTGACTCAACAATGATTTTTACTTCATTAGTATAGGTAAGTGTATGTGTGTGTATAAGTGTAAAAGTAGAATGCTCATTCGTGCTCAACAAAACTACTCTATGTATGAGCGAGAGATGTTCGCTATTATAAATGATGTGAAGAAATGGCACCATTACTTGTATGGATCAAAGTTAACCATAGTCTGTGATCAAGAGAGCATCAAGTGGTTTGCAAACCAACCAGATTTAAGAGGTAGAAAAGCTAGATGGGCTGAACAGTTATATGAGTTCGATTATGAACTAAGGTACAGGAAAGGAAAGTTCAATGCAGTGGCAGACGTCTTAAGTCAGATGCATATGCTGAACAATCTAAGTTTTGTACAAATTCAAAGTGAATTTATTTCAACTTTGCAAGGAAGTTGCAAAGAAGATCCAAGCTTTAGTCAAGCATGGAAAGCAATTGAACAAGCTCAACAAAATGAAGCAAGTACTCCTAAAAGAAAGTTTAAACACTACTCCCTCCTAGATGAATATTTGCTTTATAAAGGTAAGGTTTGTGTCCCAAGTATTTCAAACATACAAAGTCAAGTACTTTTTGAATGCCATGATGCTCCAAGTGCTGGACATCTTGGTTTTCTTTATTAACCAAACCTATGAGTTAGTTAAACGACATTTTTATTAGCCTATTTTAAATTGAGATGTGCAAAACTATGTATCCAAGTGCCATAAATTTCAAGTCAATAAGTTTGAATGACTTAAAGTTGGAGGATTGTTGCATCCTTTGGAGACTCCCAAAGGTAAATGGGAAATTATATCCATGGATTTCATTTTTTATTTACCCCGAACTCATAAAACCTTTGATTCAGTCTAGGTTATAGTTGATTGATTCACTAAACTTGCTCAGTTTAATCCTGTTAAGACTACTTATAAGACTCTAGAACTCACGAAAATATTTGTAAATCAACTTTACCAACTGTGTGGTCTTCCATTAGACATAGTTTCTGATCAAGATGCTCAATTTATAAGTAGCAGTCTTTAGTAGACTTGAAACTAAACTAAGTTTAAGTACAACTGAACATCCCCAGACGGATGGACAGATAGAGAAATTCAATTCAGATTTTGGAAGACATACTCGGAGCTTATGTCACTTCCAAATAGATTGATTGGGAAGACTACCTTCCTTTGGTCGATTTTGCCTATAATAGTGCCAAGAATTCATCAGCTGAGTTTAGTTAATTTATGTTAATGTATGGGTTCTAGCCTAGGTCTTCATATGTAGTGGGACTTCAAAATGGAGGAGTTCAAGTAGCTCAAGAATTCCTTCAAAACATGAACTCTAAACTTCAGATAGCTAAAGAAAACTTAAAGAAAGCTCAAGATCAAGCAAAAGCTTATGTCGATCTGAAGAAAATACATGTTACTTTTTAGTTTGGTGATCAAGTTTACCTTCGTGTTCCTCAAAGATAAAAAAAGTTTAAGACTGGCCGATGCGCCAAGTTGTCGCCAACTAGTTAACTTGAGTTAACTCAAGTGGATTCTTCTAGAAGGCTCTAGAGATCTTGGGGCAAAACACTCTCCCATGTCTCTCATAGGACTTGAACCCAAGAACTCCTTCTCATCCATATGACTTGACCACTAGGGCAAGCACATTTTATTGTCGAGAGAGCATAAACACCTTTGATTTAGTCTACTCTTGAGGATTCTTCCCTACACTTGAATGACCAAATGATGCCGGATCCTAGATTTGTATGAACCTGTTGGACCCTCGTGCCATAAACTTACTTTATAACATTCTTCCCCCCTTGGCAAACATTTTTGTCCTAAACAATAGAGCTATATAAATACTCTAGGCATCCCTAGAGCCTCATGTTCTAATATGAAAGAACATGTTTCATCTCTGTGGTGGGATCCCCACACAAATGATTCAAAACATCATCTAGCTTTGCACTTGATAAACTAACATGACTGCAACGTAGGGAATGGATAATAAGGATGGATAGAAAAAAATCCCTGGCCAATTTACTATTTTCATTATGTGTTGTCTAGGCAGTAATATATGAAATGGATGGATTTGTCCATTTTTGTGCATGGATGTAGTAATGAAGTTGGGATTCTTATCCCTGATAAGACTTTGTGAACTTTTGATTCACTTGAATTTGATTTGGAAAACTAGGAGCCAGGTTGTCCCAAACATCTAACTTGGATGTTTGTGCTATGGTTCACTCCCAACCAACATTTACTTGATTTTTTCACCCAATTAGAGGACTACTTTGTCCTAATGGGCTTGAAAATCATATGTAGAATGTAGGAGAAAGTTTTCCATTTACTTTTGGTCAACATTTATCTTGACAAAGTCGAATCCAAAATGAAAATGATCCAAGTTAGGACTCTTTTCTCAAAGACTTTAGCTTTAAGTTCTTGGGAATTTTCAATCTTATGAGCAATACTTTTCTTTTCAAGAGTGTACTCAACTCTATGAAAATTATTAGAGGTATACTATGTAACTTGAAGAGAACTCAAATGAATAAATCAAATTAGCATTTTTTGAAGATAAAAAGGGTTCTTGTATAGAATATCTATATGAGATGTTTAAATTAGTTACTTGGTTTGAACTGGCTAACCATGGACTTTCATGAAAACAATTCGATACTCTATCTGAGTCAAATCCAAAAGATTTGGAAAATGGAAAGAAAGAACTAAAATTTTATGCAACCAATTCAAACTTCTAAGATACCTAAACTTGCTATGAGTCAAATTATAGGTGACTCAAGACTTCAACTTTTCAAAGATCTTTTTCAACAAGATATTGAAGCAATTTATCTATCCTTAAGAGAAATAAAGTGGATTCTCAGAAAGATTGATGGAGTAAAGCTAAACATCATCCAACCACAAGATACTAATGTGTTATCCAATATTACTGTGCCAACCCACTAAGGTTCTATTGATGAGTTTTTACTCAAAATAGTGCTTCCCTTGAGACTAAGTTTATTCCTTTATTCAATCTTTATGATTGCTAACTTGGGATGCAATTCTTGCACATTTCTTTGAGTCTAAAGATTGAATATATCAAGTTACACTAGGAACTTGGTGTGTGACTTAGTCACTCAAACCTCACTTGAAACAATAATTTCAAAGTTCTACTTCTTCAAAAATTTACCAATATTTTTGAATAAAAAACACTTTATCTTGAAGTATCTCGTAAAACCATTTATCTGAAAGTGTCTTGAAATCATGCTTTTATCCTTCTTGAATTTAAACTTCTTCATTAAAGTTTGAATTCCCTTGAGGATCCAAAATTACTTCAAGATTCATTCTAAGACTAAAAGATACTTATCATCTCATGGTCTGATGTCCCATCTTTCCTACATTAATTTGAGTATAAAATCTGGTGTCCCATATCTCTATTTTTTATTCACATCGATGTGTAAGTGATAGTTATCCGAAATTCCAAAAATATCTTTATAGAGTACCTTCTCACTTAAATTAATTAAAAGAATTGTTTAAAGTTTTAAGGCATTACCTCTAACTTGATATTCTAGGTTTTTATCCCTTCACATGATCGTTTCATGATCTCGTGCTTTGCGAAAACCTTTGAATGTAAACTTGATCTAGAACTTGGATATGATGAAGGTTTATAGACTTCACTTTGCATCTGAATGTGAGAGAAAAATTATCCTTCATTCCTTTATCCTTCCAACCAAGGTTCAACAGACTAAGTTAAGTATCAAACTCTAGTGTAACTCAAAGTCAATCACTTGTCTCAAAGTAATGGACAAGAATTGCACTTCAAGAAAGGAAATCATAAAGAGATTGAATAAAGGAAAGATTATCTTGGTCTCAAGTGAAATATTAATGTTTTGAGTAAAAAATATCATCAATGGAACCTCGGTGGGTTGACACACTGATGTTTTGGATACCACACTACTATCTTGTGGTTGGATGGTGTCTAGCTTTACTCCATGAAGTTTTTTGAGAATCCAGTTTCTTTCTTATAAAGATAGATAAATTGCTTCAATATCTTGTTGAAATAGATCTTTGATAAGTTAAAAGGCTTGAGTTCCCTAGAGTTTGAGTCAAAACAATCTCAAGTATCTTAGAACTTTGAATTGGTTGTATAGAGTTTTAGTTTTTTCTTTCTGCTTTCTAAAACTTTTTGGATCTAATTGAGTTATAATATCTAATTCCTTTCAAGTAAGGTCAAGGTTAGTCCGTTGGAACAAGGTAACTAATAAAACATCCCGGATAAAAGTTATGTACAAGAACCCATTCAATCTTCAAAAGACTCTAATTCTCAATTAACTTATTTATTTGATTTTGCTTCAAGTTGCATAGCAGAACTCTAATGAATTTCATAAATTTCAGTACACTCTCGGGAAAAAAAATTAGGAATTGCTCATAAGATTGAAAATTCCCAAGAAATCAAAGCTAAAATCTTTGAGAAAAGTGTCCTAAGCAAGAAAATTTTCATTTCGAATTTGACTTGGTCAAGTTAAAGAAGGGTTGACCTTTCTCTTTTATAGGAATTTTTAAGCCCATTCA
This sequence comes from Ceratopteris richardii, assembly GCA_020310875.1. Lineage (NCBI taxonomy): Eukaryota > Viridiplantae > Streptophyta > Polypodiopsida > Polypodiales > Pteridaceae > Ceratopteris > Ceratopteris richardii. The sequence continues at coordinate 145,301,478 of CM035427.1, read as the reverse complement.
AACAAAGTAGTCTTGCATTTGGGTAATAAGTCAAGTAAACGTTGGTTGGGAGTGAACCATAGTACAAACATCTAAGCTAGATGTTTGAGTCAACCACGCTTCTAATTTGACTTCAAAATCAAATTCAAGTGAATCAAGAGTTCTCAAAGTCTTGTTAGGCATAGAAATCCCACCTTAGTTACCAAGTCCATGCACTAATGATGCCCAAAAAATCAGATAGTAATTTGAATCCACTCATTCCATATGTTAGTGCCTAGATAGCACATACTGAAAATAATGAACTAGCCAGAGATGTTTTTTGATCCACCCTTGTTATTCATTCCCTACTTTGCACTCAGATGAGTCTAGCAAGTGCAAAGATAGATGGTGTTTTGGAGCCTTTGCAAAGGGATCCCAGCTTAGAGATGAAACATGTTCTTCGAGATTAGAACATTAGGCTTGGGGGTACACCTAAAGTTAGGGAAGAATATAATAAAGTAAGTCTATGACATCAGTGCTTGGTCAGTTTAGAAAGATTTGAATTCGAACATTGTTTGGTCACTCGAATGTATGACCAAAGATCTTGAGACTAGACTTAAGCAAAGGTTCATATGCTCTCTAAGACATGTAATCCACCTAGCTTAGTGGTTAGGTCTTAAGGGGGGAAAGGAGGAGGTCTTGAGTTCAAAACCTACAAGTAGCAAGCTTTTTCCCAAGATCTCCATGAGTTAGGGCAATGTGGATGGTTCTTTCTTACTTGGAGCTTTCTAGATAAAGGGTGGTGGAGAATCAATCCACAAAAGAGTGGTGTGGATTGATTCAAAAAATAACGGTTCTCAACCGATGGTACTTTTCTAAAAGACGGTTCTCAAGTAAAATTTCTCGTTCAAATAGTGGCTTAGAATCAAAGTAGTTGAGTCCTCAATAGCTATGTATACATGCATAAGGTTGGGAGGAGAGTCATCTCTCTAGTATTTGGTGGTCCTAATCATTTACTTGTTACATTGTTGATCCATTTTAACCCTTCAATCTGGGACGGGTTGGCACCAATTTTCATAGTCAACTCTCCTAGCTGGGTCTATGTCCTCAAATATAATCTAGTGTCTTCTCTCTTGATTCCAAAGATGTTTCCACATATGAGATATTTTGTTCCATAGCTTCTTTGCCCTTTGGAGGTTCTTTGAGTCAATTTTTTTCATGCTCCCAATAGGAAACCAAATAGAATCATTTTGTCTAATCATGGCTACCCACTTCCAATCTTCATTGACCTTGATGTATGGTTTCATCTTCTTCCAAATGTTCTACAAGGAGCATACTAAGTCTACTCCTTTGAGTCACTAGAAACGAAGAAAGCAACAAAGTGAGCACATCATGCCGCTTCAACCTAAGAAGCCCCACAAGTGTAAATAGTTTCTAATAATCAACTTTACCCAAGCAGTTTGCAATTTGCACCATGCTTTGATCGTCCATTCCCCACCCATCTTATCGACCATCCCGCCATCTCTAGAATGCCGAACCCACTGAAATCCTTTTGGTTATCACAAATGGCCCATTTGGTTTCGGGCACATCTCTCTTGTTGGGGGTTTTTATTCCAAGAAATTTTTGCAAGTTCTTTTTAATTTCGCTAAAGCTTTGTATAATGTTCTCCAACATGCCAAAAAATAGATAACTAATGAAAGAAAGAAGGTGTTGATCACCATGGCACATCTCAATAGGTTGAGTTGCATGCCCTTCTAGCAAGAACTTTTATTATGAAGCTTGGTGGCAACCTAGTTCCACTGTTAAACCATGGAAACATCAAAACCCATCACAATTCTGAGCAGACAGAAAATTTGTTGACTAGGGAGCTCTTGACATCCTTAGTCAACCAAAAACTATGGAGCGGGCCCCAAAATAGCCTTGAAAGTTGCTTTTGAGTATTTTATTCTAGAGCTAGAAGCAATGCAAAATGTGTTCAAACATTAGCAAAAGGTGGCATTACTATTAATGTCATTATAAACAAAAGCATTTGTGCTATTGATGAAGAGTCTCATTATCATCAGGTTCTTTCTATGGGGAAGCAAGAGACCATGTATCTCCCATGATGGGCATGATGGTTAACCAAGTAGCTAAGTCCATTAGTGGTAATAGCAAAGAGAAGTGGAGCAAGGGGCATCCCTATCTAATAGAGTGCTTTAATATGATTGCCTAAGATAGATGATCGTTGATATTAATATGAGCCAGACATTTCCCATAAGCATTACAATCATCTTGATGAATTCATAACCACACCCTAGATCTTTCAGGGATTGGAGAATGATGAGATCGTAAGCTTTGCCAAAATTGATCTAGCTGAAGAGGACATTTTGATGAGAGTATAGCATATTGAAGGCCTTCCCAGACATCAATAACAACATCTAGGATGGATCGATCCTCATTGTTCCATGAGAAAAGATGCAGCACAATATGAAGAATTCATTCTTAAGGCCATCCAAACCCAAGCTTTTAACTTTAGGTAGAGAATCAATAGATTCAACAATCTCTATGTCATTTATAGGGGCATTGAGAAGATGCACCATATTTTGTGGAATTTTCTTGGTTCTAACTCTAGAGATGGCGGCCATATAATCAAACCTTTGAGAAAAGATCAAAGTGGACAACCATAGGATTTGAGTGAAATGGTTGGCAATCAATTCAATATTCTATTCATCAATAGTGCATTCCACCCTATGATTTTCAATCATGTACAAAATATTTTCACTGTGCTAATTCCTATTGGGAATTGAACTCGTAACCTCCCAATTAGGAGTGTGATGGGCTAACCACTTACCCCAAAAGTCATGGTTGAGGATTACTTCCTAATCCTCTCTCTCAAGGCATGGTTCACCTATCTCTTACTAGGATTATGTCACATTCCGTCTACAACAGCTTAACCACATGACTAGCTCACACATGAGTGACTACTCCATTAGGAAAAAAAGTGAACCCTGCATGGGCCTTGTAAGGATTCCTAATTTTTAGGGATTAAGCTTAATCTTGTACTTTGTTAAGGGGACAAAGTGCATTTAATAGAGCACTTTTTGGTAGGCTGAAGTAGGCTTTCTTTTAGGCTGAGCTAGGACCTTCTCTCTCTTCTGCACATAGAGAGAGAAAAACCACTTTCCACCTCATCAAATCCGTCCATCTTTATGAATAAAAAAATGAGTTTTCAAAAAAAGTCTCTTTTTCAGCTATTCTTTATTCAAAATGGCCCATACTTTTATGTATATGTCAGAACTTAATTTTTTTAGTCTTATTTTTATAAAAAATACTTTAAAAACATACTTTTCAAAATCCCTCCAAAAGTTAAGTGCCACATCATCAAACTCGTAACTTTGGTTGCCCCAAAACATGAATTTTTGAAAAAAACTAATTTTCCCTCTAACATACTAAAAAAAGTCATTTTGACCTATCCACATACCAAAACACACTTTTTTTCTTGCACACAGCTACTGTACTAGCCATTCCAGCCATCTCTGTGCTTCTTCCCATTCGGTGCTGGAGTTTTGGAACATCATGGTGCTCACATGTATTACGAACATGACACCAGCACCAGCGCGTGCTCCTCACTCAAAGAGTGTACATGTTCGTGTTCCTACAGAATTTGCACCAACAACTAGAGGTAGCAATGACATAGATTCTCAAAATGCACGACGTGTAGCTGGAGAGAAGAATATTGATCTTTGGGTCCATGGTGCTTTGTATCCCTTGGATCCAATGGCTAATGTTCATCCTAGATTCCATACTATCTCCACATTTCTACAATTCCTTGGTTGCGGTGAAGATGGACTGCTATGCTATTGCAAGCGATTGTCTAACCATTCTACATCTATAGCAAATTATTGGATGCAACAATGTCATCACAACCATTTCAAGATACACAGTTTAGAGAGTGATATACACACTTTAGAAAGTGCTATCACATCTTTGGATGAGCACAATAATAGAATCCAACAAGATGTGGAAGAAAAGGAGAGCACAATTACAAAGTTAAAAGCCAATCTTACACAACTAAAAGAGACTCCACTTGGGATGAGATTTAGGAAACGACCATTATCATCCTTTCAAGCTCTTTCAACTGGTGGTGGAGCACGGAAGTGACGTGTTTACGCACTTAGGTATGTATTTCCTTTGTTTAGTTATGTTAAAAGACTTTTAGATTGAGATTCTTATTGTGCAGGTCATTTGTTGAAGATGCGAGTGCTTCCTCAACAATGGAGGATCAATTGAAGTTTCTGAATTCTTGTCTTAGCAACAAACATGTGCTTATGATTTTGGATTCACCAATAGGAAATCACATCAAAACCCAAGTGATTAAAGATTTTGCAGGCAACTTAGAAGATATTATTAGTCCTAGTGAGGTACAGATGGTATGTGATGAAGCAGGTGTTAGTATTAGAGCGTACACTGCATTGTACAATCTTTTGAAGCAGGCTCTACAAAACAAAGGTATTTTCCAGAGCATTTTTCCATGCCCTTACAAGGTATCTCTGAAGAAGAAGATGACCAATGAGGATGTAGCCAATACTCTTGGCACTTACCTGCATATAGAAGATGTTATGCCTGCATCCATTTATCATTCATCTACATCAAAGAAAGATTTGAAAAACACATCTAGAAAGGGATTCATCTACACAAAGTACAACAACATATTTGTCAATTTGGAGAGGCTTCAAAAGGAAATGGTTAAATTTTACAAATCCACACGTCAAGGTATATCCATTGTTTTGATAATGACATTTATAGTATTTTTAATAATATAATGTTTGTTATTTGATGTAGATTGTGGTTCCAAACTCAAGTTTGTATTGAAGCTAGATGAATGTCAAATCATAAAGGGACGCCGTATGGAGAGACTTAGTGTGACACTCATGAACGAAGCTATGGCCCATGCTATTATTTATGATAGTGAAGAATCTACCCATCACTTTACATATAGTGTCCAATCCGAGAAAGATATATGGTGGTTAGGTGCTATTGAAGTACCTAAAGAATCCAATGATGTTCTTACATGGATTTTCAATAGGACCCCATGGATCACAGAGGTGATAACTTCTCAAATTCATGGTGCCAAAATCAATGTAGAAAGCCTTGGTGATTTTGAAGTAGAGTGGCACTTAGGTGGAGACTTAAAGACTATCAAATGCATGTTAGGGTGCAAACAAGGTGCATCTACTCTCTATCCTTGTCCATATTGCACACGAGGTTATAAACAAACAAAGAGAAAACAAAAAAACATAGATGATTTAGTTGATGACACAGATGCAACTCCATCTGCTGAATGGGATACACCTTTAATGAGGTGTCCCATGTTAGGTACACCTAATCGTGACGTCAGATAAGGATTGGAATCCCATTATTCCATTCCCTTTAGTCAATGTCCACTTTTGCACCTTGCATGCCTTCATGAGAATTTTTGATAGACTATTGAAGCTCCATATAGAATACGCATTTGCCATGAAGCCAGTTGATAAATCTATTCAAGCTATAAAGAAATTGGAGGAACTTCTTAATTCAATTGGTTGTCATGGTGGAAATGTAACCCTAGTTGTTAAGAAAGTTGGAGAATCTCAAGATAGCTTGCAACAAGTGTCAATGACAGGGAATAAAGCAAGACATTTTTTTAGAAGAGGTACTAGCACTCAAAATAATGAACGTTATGAGCTGTGGAAAGACCTATGCATGATCACAACAGACAATGACTCTCAAGTTGATCTTTGGAATAAGAGAAAGAAAGTTTGGTCGAGCTTTGATAAGTTGGTAGGCTTAATGGGTCTGACTAGGTCTAGTGCTATTCAACGTCAAATGTTTCAAGAAACATTAGTGGAGTTCACCAAGTGTTTCATTCAATCTTGGGGAGAGAGCAATATAACACACTACATTGTAAGTGTAATCTTCTTCTACAAGTGTTCATTGCACTTACCTTTTTCCAATGTACTTAACAATTTTTAGCATATTTTGTTTGCACATGGAGCTTTTTTCATGCATCGATATGGGTCATTAGAGATTTTCAGTACCCAAGGAATGGAAAAGTCACACTACAAAGCGAGGGACTTCAAAAACACCCAACATGGTGGTGGCCCAATGCAATCAAACTACATGGAGGAGATGTTTAATTGGTTTTACCGCACTACATTCTCGAGAAAGTTTTTTGTGGAACGACTTAGGGATTCAAAATTGGCAAAACTTGCAAGAACGATGCAACACAACATTGCCAGTGAGAAATGGAAGTCATCGTTAGGTCCTCTTCATCATGCTCAGTGGCATGCAAGGAGACAACGAGAAGGCTCAGCTTGGAAGTAAAGTGAGTTCGTTATTTCCCATCATGTGGTAATACCTATGATTATTGTAATCTTGGTTTCAATGTGTTATTATTTAATATATAATATTCTATATGGTTTTAAATAGGTTTTGTCCATTCTAGTGTGAACAAACAGTTTAAAAAAAGACTCTATAAATAGAGAGAACTCACTTCATTTCACACTTTTTGCAACTCAAGAGAATGGCACGCACCAAGAAAACTGCAAGGAAAGATCGCGTCTTCTTTCCTAGCCCTCATCTAGGGACACAACGCCCACCATGGTTGCAACCCCCCCAAAGACCTCGAAGTGGTTCCCAGAGCACATTTGTGCCTGTGTCACACGATGGCACACCACCTAGGAGCCATTCAGTGCGAGAAAATGAAGTGTCCAATAGACAAGAGTATTACACTCCAGGACGATCAGAGTCCATTTCAGAAGATGAGCCACCACCAACAAGGACACCCATCAAATCAAGACGCAAACAGAAGTTGATCAGAAGGAGTGTACCAGAGAGCAAAGAAGAGTCATCCCCGAACGAGGAAAGCAGCAATCAACCACCGTGGAATGATATGCAAATTCCAACGAGCCATAGGGTGACACATGGAGGTAAGACACTTCCACAAGGACAAGGGCAAATACCAATAGAGGAGGAAAGAGAGCAAAGTCAACAACCACAGCAACAACAAAATGTGCAAGATGAAGCTGGGCCCTCACATCGTGTACATTGGAGAAAAAAAAACTATCAACCACGACGTTGACCTCAACGCCAGCCAAACATACCTCCCAACACAAGAGCTCCACAAAGACGAAGGAAGCACTGCATGGCTTTTGCAGAGATACGACACTACCAAAAGTTTGTTGAACTACTCATACCACGAAGAGCTTTTGCAAGGGTAGTGAAAGAGGAACTACAAAGCTACCAGGTCTAAGAATACAAGGGATAGCACTTGAAGCACTTCAAGAGGCAGCTGAGGCCTACCTCATCTCCATGCTTGAGGACTCTAACCTCTGTGTTATCCATGCCAAGAGAGTAACCATACAACCGAAGGACATTCAGCTAGCAAGAAGAATTAGAGGAAATAACCCATGATGTGTATATTATACCCTATGATAGGCTACTTTGCGATGTAATACAATGTATAATAGAAAATTTTGTTTTTACTTATATTCTTTGTCTCTTGTTTCTCTCTCACTCTCTCTCTCTCTTTCAGTCAGTTATATATGGATTCAGTTAAACATGCATGCACTTGCCTATTGTTTTGTGACTAGATATGTTCCTTTTCTACCTATTGATGTGCAACATGTCCTTTTCATACCAAAAAAACCCCCAGCCACAGAAACGTGGGATTCAACCCTGTAAAATTTTTGCAGGCCTGAATCCCGCGTTTCTGTGGTTGGGGGTTTTTTTGCAATATTTGGTCTTTTGTAAGCATCAAACATATGGTAGAGATGCAATGGTATGCATAAAAGGTAATCATTGTATGCATAAAAGGTATGGATGAGATCTTTATCTAGTTAAAGCTGAGTTTATACCCTACTGGTAATCTTTGGTCCTGATTCTAATAAAACCAAGTGAAAATCTAAAATTACATACTTTCCTATGTTTTGTAGCACCTAAAATCAATGGTATGGCGTGTAATGCCCTTAATGCCACTAGGCGTTCCTTCAATTCCTCTTCAATGGGAACACTTTCAATGTCCACGATTTGGGGGCTGGTGCCTGCCTGGGAGCTAGTTCCTGCCTCGGCCATGGTGAAGAGACTGGTCACCGGTTCTGTGAGAATAGACAAATGAATGTTAACATTGCAAATGGACACCAAGCGTTCATGCGTCCCCATTACAACATTAACATGATTTTAGTGAGAGGTTAGTAGGTCAATAAGTGCTTGGGGATCATGTGTGTAGTTAGTGAATGGATATTTCTAAGAGCTAAATGGAAAGATGCGGTGTATGAGTGATGTAGTGAGTAAGTGGATATGAATTTACAAATGAGGGTCCGGGGGTTCAGTACACGTTTTGGGCTTCCAAACAAACTGATTTGCTGTTGGTCTTGATTTTGTGGAGACTCTGGAGGGCTTTTCAGGAGTGTCTACTTGGAAATGAGGCTTTTTAAGGACCCATTTACAAGTGATTCTGCTTGTGCTCATGGACCAATGTGTGTCCGTGCGTGTTGTATAAGAAAGGGTATCAGATGTTCGAGTGAGTGAACCATGTTGTACAGGGTGTGGCCTCGGTGTAACTATTTGAGCCCGCAAGCAAGCCTTAGGCACCCAAATTTGTCGTGATTGTGGGATGGCCTTCATAGACTTCTTGGGTACCCAAATAGACTTTACTTTCGCAAAAGAATTTTTGAAAGACTTCTTATTAGTGTCATGTTGTTGATTATTAATAAGAAGTTTTGCCCGTGTGGTTGGCTTGATCGCAACAGGGTGTTCACCTTTCCGCACCCACACTTGTTTTAATGGCTGAGACATTCTACTTCGCATATTCTTTTGTCCTCCAGCATAGGTATTACTCTGCTCCATTTGTAGTTGATCTGCCTTTGATTGCTGCATCCCTCTGGTCTTTGGAAAAGAAGGGAGTTCTGTTGCGCCCCTGACTTCTTGATTGAAATCATCATTCCTCTGCATCACATATTTTTGGACAAGAATAACATGGTCATCTTCATGTGTACCCCTGGAAGGACCAGGAGTGTGTGCCTTGTCTAATTCCTTGAGTGCTTCATTTTCTAACTCAATTGTAACGCGATTCTGATTTACCCAGACCTGAAGGAGTCCACTTCTTAGGTTTAGGTTGACTGCATGATCATAGATCCAGTCTTGACCCAAGACAAGAGGCTCCGTGAGGTCCTCATCTTGACACACTAGCACTTAAATTGTCATTACTTTGTCTTGAATGTAGAGGGGAAGTTCCACCTCGCCCATGCAAGGGGTTTCCACACCTCCCAATCCTATGAGATATGCTTCTATAGGATTGACAGTTAATTTCAACTTTTGACAGTAAGAAAATTTAACAGCACTAGTGGCTGCACCTGAGTCAATCAAGGCTCTTACAGTCCTTGCACCCTTTCCTTGTCCTATCTCTAAGGTTACAAAAGGTCGTCTATCAATTATTCTATGAGAACTTATTCTTGAGACTTCACACATTGCCATATGATAACCTGGGTCCGCATAGTCATCTACCCTGGCCTGATCTCTACCCAATCTTCGCAACCTCATCCTTCGGATGCGTTCCAATGCTTCCACCTGTGCCTCTTCTCGAACTCGTTTTTCTTCTTCCTTGCGTTTTTTGGCAGTGTTGAGTCGATTTAGCATCTTCTCTGTCAGGGGTTCTTGATATAACTTGACTCTGCATCCGCTTATATAGCTAGGGAGAACATCACCTTCCAGTGTAGCGAGTTGAACTGCTCCACTAGTTGAGATCCTATTTATGATCATAGGTCCATAACCTCTCTTTTCGAGCTTTCTTGCATGTTGTTTTAGGGTATACACCAACACTAAATCTCCGGCCTTCAAGCCTTTATCCTTAACATGGGCATCAAAGTATGCCTTCTGTCGTTTCTTAGCTGCATATATCCCCGTAGCTGCCCTCAGTCTTGTTTCTCCTAACCGTTCAAGATCAAAGAGTCTAGAGGAGAGTTCATTGCCCGTCCATTCATGCTCTTGTGCTACTTTTAATGTAGGTATCAAGAAGTCCAATGGTAGCACTGCATTTTGGCCAAATACCATCTGAAAGGGGGTGGCTTGGAGTACCGTTTTATAGGCAACTCGGTATGCCCAAACAGCATGGTGTAGCTGTTTGTCCCAATCAGAGCGTTTATTATTCACTAGTTTGGTCAACACATTGCACAGGATCTTGTTTGTGCTTTCAGCTTATCCATTAGCTTGTGGGTGATAGGGGGCAGACTTCTTGTGTACAACCAAGAACTCTTGGAGCAGATTTTCAATAACTTCATTCAAGAAGTGAGTGCCTCTATCACTTACCAGCTCTATAGGTAGCCCGTATCTTGTGAACACATTCTCAAACAGGAACTTAGCAGTTGTCTGAGCATCATTCTTTGTCGTAGCTTTTACCTCTACCCACTTTGTTAGATAGTCTGTGGCAACAATGATGTATTCAGCATGTGAACCCTTAGCTGGGGGATTAATAGGACCTATGAAGGCTATTCCCCACTTAGAGAATGCACGTCCACCCATCATAGGTTTCATTGGCATCTCATCCTTGCGTATAGGGTACTGAGTTCTCTGACAGACATCACACCGTTTCACATAGGTATGTGCATCCATGTGAAGGGTCGGCCACCAGAAGCCCGCAAATAGTATTGCTTTGATCACCCGATCTGGTCCAAAATGTCCTCCTGCTACACCTTGGTGAGCTGCTTCCAAGATCTTGAGATATTCGCTCTCATGGACACATAGTCTCAGGTAACTATCGTTACCACGCTTGTATAGATTATCACCAATGAGTGAGTAATCTAGGGCTTCTTGTTCTAGACTTCTTTGTCTCGCCAGTGTCATATCTTGAGGGAATGTTCTCGTCCTCAGGAAATCTACTAATGGTTCACTCCAATCTGGCACTATGGACACTTGATAAAGAGTGGCATGCTCCACAGGTGGTTTAGCGCAACAGATTGGGCATTCCTTGCACAACTTGTGGACATCAGCCTCCATAGTCGGCCAATGCACACCGAGTCTCCTTAGAGTCTGTAGGGTTCGTTGCTTTGAGTAGTGTTGCTCTAATGCACCTACATGTGCCAATTGCAACCATTTAGCGTACTCATCCTCTTCCACACAACAAGCTAGGATCCCTTGATCTGTGTGCTTGTACATACTTCCTGCCATGATCTGGTATTTTTGAGCTTTTATTATCTCCCTATCTTGAGTGTTTATGACTGGGTGATTGGGCCCGTATGTCAATACTGGCACTAATGGCTTAGCCCACTGAGGTACAACTTCCAAATTAAACAAGTAAGCATCAAGAAGGTCCTCTAACACTCCTTGTGGGGCTTCTCTAGATGTGAGCCTAGAGAGGTGGTCTGCTCTCAAGTGAGTCTTCCCTTTCCTCACCACTACTTCAAAGTCATATTCCATTAGTAAGAGAAACCATCTTACTAATCGGCCTGTATTGCATGGTTTGTTTACCAAGTACAATAATGCCTGATGATCGGTAGAAAATTTAAACTTATTTGCAAGCAAATAGTGTCTAAACTTTTTAACTGCATATACCATGCCTAATCCTTCTCGTTCGGTGGTGGTATAGTTCCGTTCAACTGCATTCAACTGTCTACTAGCATAGGCAATTGGAAGGTCCATATTACCATCGCCCGTAGGTTGTGCAAGTACACACCCAATAGCATAATTGGATGCATCTACATGAACATGAAAAGGCTTATTCCAATCTGGTGTGGTCAAGATTGGTGCTGAACATAATTGCCGTTTAAGCTCATTGAAGGAATTCTCACATTCATCAATCCACTCAAAGTTGGTCAAAAGTCCGTACAGAGGCTTTGCTATGATGGCATACATGTGTATAAACCGTCCGTAATAACCACAATGCCCCATGAAAGCTTGTACTTCCTTGACATTCTTTGGCTTAGGTAGCTTGGCGATGGCTCTTACTTTCTCTTCATCGGTGGATATGCCATTCTTTGACACTATGTGTCCTAGAATCTTGCCTTGCCTGACCATGAAAACACACTTTTCTAGGTTCAAGCAGACTTGATACTCTCGACATTTGTTAAAGATTTGTCTGAGTTCAAGGATATGGGTTTGTCTAATGTTGGAATGAGCACAGAGGTCATCAACATAGACTTCCAAATTCTTCCTCAAGAACTCTTTAAACACGTGGCACATCAGTCTCTGAAAGGTTGCAGGAGCATTGGTAAGCCCAAAATGGCATTACTCGAACGGCAAATATACCCCACTCTGTGGCAAAAGCCATTTTATGATAATCTTTTGGGGCTATGCCTACCTGATTGTAGCCCAAAAATCCATCAAGGAAGCTGTACACTTCCTTGCCTGCTACTCTTTCTAAGAGGTGTTCAGTGATAGGAAGCGGATAGTTATCTCGAATAGTGGAAGCATTAACCTTTTTCAAGTTAATGCACACACATAACTTTCCATTTTTCTTGGGCACCACTACGATGGGGGATACCCACTCAGTGTGCTCAATTTCATAGATGAATCCAGCTTCCACCAGTCTATCTATCTCCTCTTTTATCTTGGCAGCATAATTATCATTATATGTGTATGGCCTCTATTTAGAGGGTTTCGCACCTGAGGTCATGGGAATCGTGTGCGAGCATATGTCAGGGTCTACACCTTTTAGGTCCTTGTAGCTCCAAGCGAATACATCTCTGTATTCTCTTAGCAAGGCTATCAATTCGTGCTCTTCTTCTTTCGTCAGATCATGTCCTATGTAAGTGCATCTCTCCTCTCCTTCTTCAAGAGCTACCACTATTTTCTTGGTGGTTTCTTTGTTATCATAGGCCTCTCCTGATTGTGCCTCTCGTTTAGGCATTCTGATCATGACTCTCCTGTCATCTATCTCATACTTTTTAAAATTTTCCGGGACCTCAAACAAAGATTCTTCCTCTTCTGGTGTGACTTCTCTCTTCTTTCTTTTCTTTCCCTAATCCTTAGGGGTCACTTGTGCATCTCCCATGATTGGCTCTATGGAGAAAACTGATATGTCATAGCCATCCTCATCACAGGGTGGTGTCCATTGTTCTTCATTGATGGCTACATCCATTGTTGCTAAAATTTCTGCCCAACCGTGAGGTTCAAATTCTTCGTCCGGAAACACTACCGGTGCATAGGATGGGTCTTGAATGGATCTATGGGTTTCTTTTGCACCTATCTCTCTGGCCTTTTCTCTCTTCTCTTCTTCCACTGCCACTTTACACATCCATAAGTGAGTGTCTTCATGCATCCATGAGGATCCTGATCCTATGGAGTGAACAGACTCTGTATCATCTTTGGCTCTATGAATAGGATTCCATTGGATAAGAGGGACATCTCTATGAGAGTAATCTTTGAGATTAACCTTAGTCGTGCCACCTAGGTGTTGCAAATACAAGGAATTGGTTCCCTTGTACCACTTGCAACTATCGCATAAATGGTCTTCCCAAAATCATCTCATAGGCATGGTTCTTGCTAATATCACAGATAGCAAACGTGTGCTCAAACTCTACACCACATAAACCTAGGGTCTCTCTATGTGACCATCATCCATCTGCAATTTCATTCTCGTTGGCATGAGTGCTGGCTTGCCCCAACGCTTCCATAGGGAAGTGGTAGCAATTGCGACTCCTGCACCTGAGTCGAGAATTGCCTTGGTTGTGTATCCTTGATGGGTGATGGGGAGGTATGTGTTTCCTTCTTCTCCTTCACTCATGTCTCCTATCTTATCTAGGGGAATTTCTGGCACTGTCATATGAGAACCTACCTGGGAATGAGGTTTGGCTATCTCTCGTACTTGTTTGGCTACATGTTTCCATAGCTCTGGCCTTACTTTGAGTAGCTCTTCTAAAGTGAGGTTGCAATGCACTTTAGTATTCTTTACTACCTCCATATTCCTAGGTATTATTGAGTCTTCGTTTCTGACCATGACTGTGGGTGCTTTCATACAAGTGGACTTAGCTTCCCATGGGCCTGTGAAGTGGGGTAATTCATGTAAAGAATTAGACTCAAAGTCTAATCTCTCTTGAGACTGGGTGCTCTCCTGCTCTCTATAAATGGAGGGAATCTCTTGTGGGAATTGATCATGTGCATCATCCACAAGTTCAATGGGAGGAGGGACTTCACTTTCTTTAGCCCATTTGTCTTCCTGAATCTCTCATAGGAATTCTGGTGTGAACCGATTCATAGAAGAAGAGGTGTCTGGCTCCGTGGAGTTAGGCACATAAGCTTCCTGGGCAGGAAGGCTTACTCTCTTACTTGTCTTGCCTTTACTTGGAGGGGTGGGTTCCTTTTCTGATTGTGCAATCAATCTTTCCAATCTTTCTAGTAGTCCCTCAAAGTGCAACTGCATCTTAGCTGAACTAGAGATGTTAAAGAGGCGACTGGCTTCAAACATGGTTTGAGCCAATTCCACCATCTTAGCACAGATTTTGGTTCATTCAAGCTCTAGTTCTGCTCTCGGGTAACACTTTTCATGATCAGTTCGGTTGGCCCTTCTTGGATTCTGGCCTGATATGCCTTAAGCATCATGTTAAGGTCCTCGGGAGTGGGATCTGCTAATACTGATCCTACTCTAGGGGGTGGTGGGATTGTGTGAGGTGGGTTGGAAGGTGTTGGATCGGATGGTGATGGGAATGGTGGGGGTGGGGTAGTGTGAGAGGGAGTTTGAGATGTGAGTTCAATTATCCTGGCTTTTGTTTCCCTTAGGCTTTCCTCGAGTTCACTCATCTTCTTAGCCCATTGCCTCTTCATTCTTTCTCTACTATCTCTCCAGGCTCTAGTTCTCTTCTTAGTTATGCTCTCAGTTTCACTAGCCTCTGAGCTCTTTTCCTGGCCTACCCCTTGGTTTTGCTGCAATGCCTGAGCTCTAGTGACTACCTGTAATGGTGCAGTGGACGTCACACTCCCTGTAGAGTCCACTACTAACCCAATAACATTGATAGGAGTAATTTTTGGCATATTATTGGGGTTCTTTGGGCAATCTCGTAAGAGATGCTCCTTTCCACAATCTTGGCAAAAGCCTTGAATTGTCACTCACTGGGGTTGTGTAGGTGTAGGTAAGGGGCAATCACGAATGAGGTGATCTCCTTGACATCTGTAGCATGGTCCTCTAGGGAATGGGAGTCTTACCTGCCTAGGTTGGGGTCTAGAGTTAGGGTTTGTGTACATTATATTTGTGTACTCTGGCTCCCAACTAGGTTCACTTGGTTCTTCACTGTAGTAGGACTCACCATGTTCAGGAGATTGCATGTAGTAAGCCTGGGGACTATCAATATGTGTAGAATCAAAGCTATGGTCAGTGGGATCACTTTCTGAAAGCAATGGTGTTACTGGCACTATAGCTCTATTCAAATTCTCTTCTGCAGCTGCATACTTTACCAGAATTACATTAGCTGGGGCAGGGGGTTGTTGTGCTAACACAGGCTGAGGCCTTTGTTGGTTTCGGTATTGTGGTTGGTAGGTTTGTTGAGGCCTAGCATACTGCTGCGGTGGGTACTAGTTCTGGTATCTTCCTTGTTGAGGGTATGGTTGTGGGTACGTCTGCCTAACTGCTTGCTTATTGTAGGGGCAATCTTGCGCGATGTGATTGGTGTACCTCCGTTCTATGGTGCAGTACTGGCTACTAGGATTTACTTGGGGTTGAGCCATAATGGGACATACATTCGCCATGTGGTCACCACCGCAAGTATAACATCTCTTTACTGGAGCTAATCTTGGAATTTGTTTGCTAGAGACACCTAGCTTTTGAGCTACCTTTTCTGGGAGTTCCTCAATAGATGTAGATTGTGTGGAAGAAAAGTTAGAGGCACTATCTGAATCTTTATAGATTTTGGAAAGCTCTAACTCTTCCCCTAGGTTATCCTCTATGTCGATGCACATGCGTATGCACTCTTCTATGGTCCTAGGGTCCTTCAAGTACACATATGACCTCAATTTGGTACTTAGCAATCCATCCAAGAATAATGCCACCTGTTTGGCTGGTGTGGGTAACTCTGGAACAGGGCATCTCTCTAGGTATTGCCTAAATCTTCTTCTTGCAAGTCTCACGGTCTCTTGAGGGGTCTGCTTGAAGCTATGTATTAATGAGGAAGTATTATGCCTTATGCCACTTTTAGAGAATTCAGTGATGAAAGCCTCTAAGAGTTGGTCTATGCTCCTGATATGTCTCTCATTCAATGGTTGAAACCATGTAAGGGTTGTGTTCCTAAGGGTTAGACCAAAGGCATTATACTGCGTGAATAGGTCCTCAACTTGTTTAGCTCTCAAGACTTGCCTAAACTCAGCCACATGATCATATGGGTCTCCTATGCCATCGAAGTAGTTCTTCATGGACTTAACCAGCTATGTAGGTCTCAATGTTCTGGTGTGTTCCCTAGGCCTTGGCAGAGGGAAATCATCAGTATTCCTTTGGTTCCTTGGGGCTCTAAGTCCCTCTGGTTCCGCTCTATTTGTTTCTGTTCTCGTTCTTTCTCTTCCCACTGGATTGGCAAAGCTTACCTCAGGTCTATCTCTATGTCTGTCTCTTTGAGCTCCATGAGCTTGGGATGTTCCAGCTCCTGGGTGACCAAAGGACACATTCGATCTTGGTTGGGGGAAAATAAATTCACCTTTCCAAGTGTAAGCATGCCTATCATTTTCTGTAACCACAAAGATCCTCTCTGAAGCATGATCTAAGTAGGTCACTCTGCCTGGGCTATCAGGATCTTTGAACTCATGTATCATGATTGTTCCTACCTCATTCGGCTGATCAGATCTATACCTCCAAAAGGCTTCATCAGTCTCTCGGTTCAGGAGTAGATCTATGCTCTTATTGTCTTGGGGAATCCACTCCGGTGTGATAATCCTAGTGAGAACATATTTGCCTCGGGGGGTTCTAGGTTCTACACCCATGTTTCCTTGCTCTAGGTCACCTATGTCCATCTCAGGGCTCACGTTTCCGAACTCGTCTGTCCTATCTGGGTGACTGGTGACTACGTATATTGTTCCTTCTTTGTCCAAGTATGCTCCATTTTCGAACTTGACCGCTGGATGTTCTAGTCCAATGGATTGGTCAGGGTTTTTAATCTGCACCACAGATCTTCCTAGGCCGTCTTCATAGATGCTAGCACCTAATCGGTTGGTCCTAAGGTATTCCAGCTGCGTCTTGTAGGGGCCTTCCACCCTATGCAAATATGGCACACCTGAACCGCCTGTAGGTCTTTCCATACCGTGGGACATCTCTGACTCACTAGTTTTAGAGCTAGGGTAGTGTGAATAATGGCTCAACTGCTGGGCCCAAGACCTAGCAGTATGATTGACACTAGCCTCTGAAGATCTAAGACTCTGTCTATCTCTTCCTAGGTGTTGTCCTGATCTAAGGTTCATATGCTTAGCTGAGCAATCCCAATTTTACCCAAGATACAAACTTGTTGCTGAGTTCTTTTGTATCAGTCACTTGATTCTTTTTAGTTGATTATCGTGTTTATGATCTTGTCTGATATCACGTCGTCAGGAACACTTGAGTTAATTTCCGCACTTGAATGTTGATCGTCTCATGTTAGGTTCTTTTCCTTTAAAGTTGTCGGCCACACACAGGTTATCTCTTGACTTGAACTTGATTTCTTAGATAGTCTTGACTTGTCTCGTGCCTATCGTTGCCCTGACTTACTTCTAGCACTACTCGCACTTAGCCTAAGCTAGGGATTGACAGAGTGAGTTGAGAATCTTCCAA